>CAJHNH020006090.1:325000-445827 GCA_905116865.2 Candidula unifasciata
ACTTGCGGTCAGGCCGAATACGAATAGTGGTTACCTTACACCCGTTTCTGCACACACGGCGATGGACTGAAATAACTCTCTCATTAACAAAACAGTTGCCGTTGCCTAAGTCTGTCGTAGCGGGGGGAACTGCGACCCGGTTGCGTGGTACAGCACCTAGCAAGATCTTTGCCTGCTGACTCGACCGAGGCATTACAGCAGAGGTTCTCAAACTGGGTGCGTATGCCATGGGTGACAAAGCGAAAATCAAGAAAAGTCGGCTATAAATTGTGACATTATTTAAGAAGGCATGGAGATATTTAAAAGTTAAAATTTAAATTATCTTTCCTTGCTACTGTCGAAAAGTCCCCCCCCCCCCCCTTTTCCAGCCCTCGTTTCACACTCAAAGTGTATCATTCTGCATAAAATGCCAACCGGGTGTGATAAAAATTGTCTTTGTATTTATCTCGAGGTGCAACATTTTTGTGTGTGTGTGTGTGTGTCTCGTAATCAGTTTCTCTAAGGAGTATATTGAGGTGGTTTTATCTCGACTTCAATGTCAATATTGTTGATAAGCAAACTCCACTATTGGCGGTACATTGACATGTATGAGCAAGATTTAAGTTTAGGTTTCGATTTTATTGCACCAGTCTTTTTTCCATACGGCTCTGTCTCTTTTCGTACAACAACTTGTAGCCTAACGAGGGTGTCACACAAAGCGTAAACTCCGCGATTTCAGTGACGATACCCAGTGTGATCTCCATAACTGAGTGTCCAGTACAGAGCTGAGGCATTTATTTTGACCCCACCCTGGTAATGCACCACACATTTCAACCTGTAGACCTTTCCAGCTTACTGTGGTGATAATCTAAGAATATGATCATTTGATTCCTCTGAGTACTTTGTGGTTTAGTTCTTACTTTGTGGCAAGCCTAGCTGGAGAAAGCATTCCCACAAATTCTACAAGTCGTGCCGAATATGTGCTTACTATTTGTGGATATATTTCTTGGCTTTTGTTGTTTTGTCAGTTGTGTTGCTATCAGGAGTAAACGACTCTATGCGGATGATGTCTAGAGGCTGTCTGATTCAGCAGAAGGTCAACCCCAGTAGCCGCACCAAATTATGTAGTACATACAATAAGTAAAGTGGTACCTTGGGTCATGTACCTAATTTGTTCTATGACTCCATTTGCGAGAAATCTGTGTTTCCCATTGAAATGAATGCAAATTGACAAGAATGATGGAAAGAGAGAAAGAGGAAAGCATGAAGATAAAAACCAGAATAGCGATAAAATAGATGGGACGAGACAAAAACATTTAACTGATCCGTGATTTTTGTGATCGTGTGAGATGGCGACACGTTACAGCCTTTGCTAGCCAGCGAGCCACGTGATGATGATGATATCTATTCTACTAAATATAGCATCGACACACAACAATCGTTTACTGTTTACCGACTTACTTAATGACTAATAAGCATATCAGGATTATGGGGAGGGGGGGGGTTCTATAGTGCTATGGCGAACATTGGTCATTTATATTTTTTATCGGTTGGGTCACATTAATTTCCTCAAAAAGAATAGGTCACTTTTCATTTACAAGTGTGTTGGGCTGGTCGACTTTTCTGAAAGTTACGGGTGGGTGCCGCTCTGTTGTTTGTTTTCTGTTATGTCTTCTATTTACGTTTTCATTCAGAGAAAGAGAATGCCTGTGACATAGGTTGCAGTACTAACTAGGGGGTTGTGTTAGGACCAGTTTGTCCATTTTTGTGAGTGTTAAAAGCGCTGACATGCTGCAATATACAACATGCAATATCAACAGCATGGCAGAACACCCTCCTAACCTTGTGCTAAGGTGACAGGTCAAGGAACTACCAATCATAAGTGAGCTAGATCTGAAAGGAACCACCTATATGGTGGAGGCGCGGGGAGACTAACGATGCTTTTACCTGTTCTGTTTATCTTCAGGTCATGATCTAAAAAAAATTCGCACAACTTTCCCTACGCTCTCTTCTTTCTTTCTCCGTCTCTCTCTCTCTCTCTCTCTCTCTCTCTCTCTCTCTCTCTCTCTCTCTCTCTCTCTCCCTCCCTCTCTCTCTCTCTCTCTCTCTCTCTCTCTCTCTCTTATTTTTCCTCTCTCGCTCCCATAAATTGATGTGTGTGTTTATGTGTGTGTTTGTGTGTGTGTGTGTTTGTGATTGCCTTTTCAATGTTTTAACTATTTTTACAATACATATCCATTTAAATAAACTCATATCAAATAATGTGTGTTTTTTAAAATAATCCTGCAGGTTGGTGAACGTTTCACAGACAACATCCTACACATTTCCAATCAACGGTCTCAATCAAATGGCCATTAATCTCGTGAACTGATGCCTAGTCATTAGATTACGATGCTAGGGTTCTAACGAATCGCCCGTTGTTCAAAAGTCAACAAAACAGTATCAACACATGAAGCTTAATATCAATGCAGAAAGAAGTACCTTCTGTTGTCACCACGATGGTCTACTATCCCCCTGTATCTTCGGAAGATTACTATTCTGTGCAAGTCGTCAGTGGACGCCAGTATCTTGAAGCTGTAACATACTATTGGCAGCTTATTGGCACAACAGTGAATACAGAAGCCAACCTTTCAACTTCACATTTACAAGAGATGGACACGAACGTCTCGTTGTCCATTTGCGGAACCAACTCCAGCGATCTGTGGCTTATGATATCGCCCATCTGCTCTACAAGGTACCGCTCTATAGAAATCTTTCTCATCGTTGCCGTCACATTATCCTTAATTACACTGTGGACCATCTTGGGAAATATCCTAGTTTTGTTCGCCTTGTACCGGTTTGAAACATTGCGTACAATGTCCAATTGTCTCATAGGTAATCTGGCTATCAGCGACCTCCTCCTGGCACTGACCGTGTTGCCTGTTTCAATAGGCCATGATTTGCTGGGATACTGGGTTTTTGGTGAAGTCGCCTGTACAGTTTGGCTGTGTGTTGACGTATTGTACTGTACAGCTTCAATCTGGGGCCTGTGTACAGTAGCTTTCGATCGCTATTTAGCAACAGTTTACCCCGTGTGGTACCACGATCAGAGATCGGTGCCTAAAGCAGTTGGATGTATTGTGTTTGTGTGGATATTTTCTGTTATTATCTCATTCGCTCCTTTCATTGGATGGCGACAAATGATACCAAGCTTTTTCACTTTCAATCATGTTATTCGGCGACATGAATGTATCCTGTTTACTTCAAGTAGCTATGTTTTGTATTCTTCAATGGGATCTTTTGTTATCCCAGCCGTATTTATGACATTTATGTATATACGTATATTCATGGTCTTACACAACCAATCAAAAGGAATAAAAACAAAAGTTGCCGCTACAACAACCACCATACCAACTCCGGCTGATAATGGATGTCCAGTGATCAAACTACCCTCTGAAGAAGCAATAAATGGGGATAGTAGAAACATTGCAATTGCTACTTTTGCTTCGGGAACTGCTGACAATTTAAATGATCAGCAAAATATGGGAGAAGCCGATTCACAATTAGACAGAAATATAGTTCTAAAAATTCACCATTTAATTCAACCATTACAGTGCAGTTCTGTTGTATCTAAACAAACAGAAAGTAATTTAAATAGACAGACGCCTCTTTCCGCCGGAAACCTCAGAAGCAATAGTTTCGCCATTCCATATGACGCGACGAAAGCTAAATCTGGCAGAAAACATTTCCTAAACGTTGCAGATTTGGATCGCAGAAACAGTCACACTGCGACAATACAGAGAAGCACATCGGATGCTGAAAACATGCATGTCTACATGCATGAACTTAGACTCTCACCCGAATGTCACAGAAGCAAGAGTGCTAGTGCCCTCAGCACCAATGAAGAAACAGACGTGCTTAACCATCCGTCCGCCCCGCGTAGATCTCTACCCTGCAACATTTCCATCTTTCAGCGCAATAACCGCATGACGATGAGCATGAAGAGAAGATTTGAGCTAAGGGAGCAACGAGCAACAAAACGCATGCTTCTTATTATGATCTGCTTCTGCGTGTGTTGGATGCCGTTTCTTTTTATGTACATTTTAAGAAGTGTCTGCGAGACGTGCGACATGAATCATCACTTTGTGGCTGCCATTATCTGGCTAGGTTATGTCAACTCAAGCCTCAATCCCATCCTCTATGCGCTGTTCAATGATGATTTTAAAACTGCGTTCAAGAAAATTCTGGGGTGTGCACCACTTTACGTTAAAAACAGACGACTGCAGAGATAACTCTATATTGTGGATCAACATCTCCTTATTCATCTATGCTGGATTATGCCTTATAACGACACTTCGGGGCTTTCTGGTTTCCCTTAGTGTCCATGAATAAGGGTAAAGTAGAGTATAGGACCCTTTTCCACGCCCTTCATGCGTATTGGGTACATAGGGTTAGATCTATATTTTATAGACCAGCGGCACAAGATGGGTAATGTGATCACGCCGGTCGCCTTTACTTCACAGGACTGCACCCGGTACCCACTCAAGGTTGGGTCGACCTGGGAAACAAGGTCATTTTTTATTAGGGAGCGAACCCACAAGCTTCCGATTCGCAGGCGAGCGTCTAGACTCTACGCCACGGCGACTCTTCAGCAATAAGCCTACCTGGGATATTAGTAGCTACTAGTTATTCTTCTAGTTATCCCTCTTTTTTCTCGGGGGCTGCGTTAGCGCAGTCGATTTTAGACTCGCTTTCAAATCCAGCTGCGACTCGCTGCAGCCCACGGTCGGTGTTCGAAACCGGGCAGTTCCCGGGTTCACCCAGCACCTACTAGGTAATGGGTACCAGAGCTGACATTTTGTGGTAAATGGAGCAACGTCGCTGTAGCTATGGAGGTGCGTGCTGACGGCGACACAGGCGGACAATTTCCTATCAGCTGTCCGTACTGGTGGCAGAGCACTTATGGTTTATAACCGTGTGCAATGATGCTGGTTCACATCTCCCGACTTTACCTTTTATTTTACCTTTACTTATCCTTCTGATCCAACTACAATTACAACTACTACTGCTGCTGCTGCTGCTATTACTAATACTGCTATGTATGCTGTCACTGCTACTTCTACTACTATCAGTACTACTACTAACCCTGTTGCTCCTACTGCTGTAACTTCTAAACACGGCGCTGCTACGGCATCCGCTAATATTTATGCGGCTGTTTAGCGTGCCGATGCGTTATAATTCCATTGCTGCCGTGTTTAACAAGCAAATGCACACTATCCACGGTCTAACAGACTACAGCCTTATTTAATCAAGAATGCGAAAAAGATTTTAAATAATGAAACAATTATCTTTTTGACGAAAAAAATTGCCACATTGATTGCATGCCACCTTAAACATTAAATTTATGAAACTCTCAATGTCTTCCAAATAAATCATGTATCCTTTTTCAGAAGTATTTATCTGAATTCAAACAAAACCACTTTTATATGAACACGCATGAAAAAGCTGTGTTGAATCTTTTCATGTTTTGTCCGTTTTCGGTTAGAAGTTATTAAATGTATGCATACTACTCTGAGGTTAAGTGGTTTGTTCACTAGTATGGTTTGGTCTCCATGGACAAACCTTTGAGTAAATTAGACAGTCACATGGTACTAGGGCAGTGGTTCTTGTCCTTCCTAATGTCGAGACCCTTTAGTACAGTTCCTCGTGTTGTCTCGTTTAAATTTCAGTTCATTTTAGTTCATCTAGTGGTCGGTAGAGTTAATTTCAACCGGGGTTTTTTTTTTTTTTTTTTGGCTCAAGTGTGTCGTGTTTGTTGCAGTCTTGGTGTGTGTGTTGCCTAAACTCCTCTAGCCCACCAAATCCTAGATATTAATATTATGGGGGGGGGGGGGGGTGGCTGAGGCCCGCAATCCAACGATTTGTGTGTTACGGCACCCCTGCTGGACAGCAGACAAATTGTTTTCTCTATCAATTTTGTTTCTACAGTAGAGTTCTAACTGCAGCTGATATCTGCAACTATTGATGTATTTAGAAATGTTACGTGATGGGATCCAAGTCTCTTTTTATGGTGTGACTAATGTATGTTACTATTGTACCTCTGTCACAAAACATCCAGAACGATCTTTCCTCAAACTACCTGAAGTGGAAATCAAACCCGAAAACTTCTGGACCCAAGAACTGCAACATCTGCACAAAAGAAGCACTGAAGCAAGAGAAAAAATGGAATAAGATCTCTCTGACCTCAACGTAACAGAACACAATAAACATCGGGCTATTTACACAAGTGAAAAACTCACATGCATCCGGACAGAATGGCAGGAAATACTGCAAATCTCGACATGGAGAAAGATGGTAAAAAGTTATGGCATCTACTAAAGAGTTTCTTCTTCTTCTGCCTTTCTATCCCCCAATGGAGCATAGGCCCTCAACCAACTCACGCCAAGTCGTTCTATCCTTCGCCATTGCATGGAGCTCTCCCCATGTCCTCCCAATCTTTCTAACCTCGTTCTCCAGCTCTCTTCCCCATGTGTTTTTTGGCCTTCCTTTATTCCTATGCCCCTGTGGGTTCCAATGCAAAGACATTCTAGTAGTGCTGTTCTCCTGTTTTCTCAGTGTGTGCCATATCCAACTCCAGCGTCTTTTCCTCAATTCCTGATCCACTGGAGCCTGTTTAGTTCTCTCCCAAAGTTCTACATTAGTTATTCTATCATACCATTTTATTCCCTCTATTCTGTGCAGGCACCAGTTAATGAATGTCTGTAATTTATTAGTAATTGCCTTGGTTGTTCTCCATGTTTCCGCCCCATACAATAGTACTGATTTGACATTAGAATTAAAAATTTTTAGTTTAGTATTTCTTTTAATTTCTTTTGACCTCCACAAATTCCCTAGTGCTATGAAAGCCCCTCTTGCCTTTTGTATTCTTATTTTAATATCTCTATCAGTTCCTCCATCTTTATCTACATTACTGCCTAAATAGGTGTACGACTCCACGTTTTGGAGTGGGGTGCCATTAAGAGAAACCACATTACTATTTGCCTGATTTATTCTCATTATCTTTGTCTTTCCTTTATGGATTTTCAGACCAAGCTGCTTTGATCTCGCATTAAGTGTATTTAATTTATCTTGCATCTGATTCCGTGAATGGGACAGAAGAGCAATATCATCAGCAAAGTCCAGATCATCAAGCTGTTTTATAGGGGTCCACTGAATTCCATTCTTGGTGTTAGCAGTTACTGTTTTCATAGTCCAGTCTATAGCCAGTAAAGAGTTTAATTAAAAGAATAACCACCCCCCCCCCCCAACCCCCGCCAACACTGTCGTTAAAGATGGTAGGAAAACTTTCATTGGACAAAAGCTGAACATATAGGGACAACTAAAACAAGAATGCAGGAAGCTATAAATACAGTTAAGAAATGAACAGGCTCGTTGGGGGTCACAATAAACCAGACCAAACCCGTCTCAACTCTCTTCTCTTTGTCCAAAAAGCCAGAACAAATTGATATGTACCTAGAAGGCAGCATCCTTCCAAAAGAGGATAACCCCACATATTTGTTAGTAATATTCGACAAAAAGACTAACCTGGGTCTCCCACATTGAAAACAGTAAAAGGAAAGCTACCCTGAGGCTCAGTCCTATGAAGAAACTTACTGGAACAAGCTGGGGTGCAGATGCCAACACTGTACGAAAAGTATACACTGGATACGTACGACCAAAACTGGAGTATGGCATGGGAGCATACTCCACTGCAGTCAAATCAAACCTACACAAATTGGACACAATACACAACTATGGTGTCAGAATCATCACCGGAGGTATGAGAAGCACACCAATCCATGACCTTGAGGCAACTTCTGGCCTCCAGAGCTTGAGCCTTCAAATGAAAGAAAAAGTGCTTACCTTAAAAAAAAAATTTGAACGCTTGAACAACCCCATGCACAAATTTTGGGAAGATTAGGCACAGCTATCTTGTGATTTAAATCTAAAACGTAAGTATTCAAAGAGGAGGTTTAAATTCTTGTAGTTGTTGTTTTGTTTTTTTAAGTGTATATACAGTATTGTTTGTGTTAGCAATGGCAGTTCTTTGATCATTTGTTAACAGATAATAATGTGAGGGCCATTTGGGAGCGAGTAAACAGTGCGGAGGCGCAGTTAGATCATTTCAGTCTAAGATAATGGCGCTGTGAGGAGTTATCAGAGGATCTGGCCGACGCTCAACACACAGGGCAAGAATGAGACGGATAAATAATCAGACGGTTACTGGTACCATCGAAATTAGAACTCTTCGCTTGCTGCTGAAGATAGGGACTGAGCACTTATGGGAGTGACCAGCATGCTGTGATGTCGATTCTCAATTCGACAACATTCAACATTGTTAACCGATAACTGTGCATTTCTCCATTTTCAGCGTTGATTGTTATTGACGATCGCACAAGTCCTAACTCTTTTAGTCGCAGACAATTGCTACGTTAATGTAATGACTATTTGGATAACAGTACAGGAAAAGAACATTTTCACGCTTAAACGCACGGGAGATAAAGTGCTAGACCTATAATTTGTAGACCTATTGGCACTCTGTGCGTCTTCTGGTCTTCTTTCCCTCTTGTTTCTTCAAACAGTGCTAAATGTATATTTTGAAGGACAAATCAGCTTTCTGTGACTGACGTGGATAACAGCACGCCGGTCGCCTTTACTTTCCAGGTACTCATTTTAGGTTGAGTCAACCTGGAAGCCAAGGTTAATTTTGAAGAAAAACAAACCATCCTGGATACATATTTAAACACTAGACCATAAGGCTGGAAAGTGAGCGTGTAGCCAATGGGCTTTTACAACTGCCACTAGGTGGATAATAAAGAGCTAAAGGTTAAATTTAAAACATTGGATCTAGAAGGAACTTTCTATTTGAAGTGCTTTAGCTGTTTGCTCCGAGTTCTAAATGTTGCAGGTGGGCTTTCTTATTCCATTGTTCTCCTCGCGAGTATCCGTGTTTGGGAAATGTCTTAGTTCAACACTAGATCTACGAAGATTCTGCTTTGTGCGCCACTCTTCTGAGAAAGACCAAGCTGTGTTATTTGTAGCAATGAAGTCAACACGTTAGTCTCCTATCTATCTTCTCTCTATCTTCCTTTACTCCACCAGGACATCACACAAGCGATAAACACCAGACGACACAAAGTGCCACCATGTGGATGAGGATCACTACAGGAGAGGTCCCAGAAACCGCGTTTAGCCATTTGACCAAATATATGGCCGGGTTATATTGCGGTCCCTGGCAAGAGCCAGAGTAGGGCTTCAAATAACGAAAAATTTGCATCCTACAAGAGGATGACTAGATAACAAGTTAGTCACCTAACACCATTGAAGCAAATAAACACAGAAATTCGGAAATTATGGTTTATTTAATGACTGCATTCGAAGTTTCAAGTTTAAAGTTTTGAACAACGGATCAACATCACGGCACACAGGTAGCAAACAGGTAACCCATAAATGCTCCGTTCTTCTTCTACTCAAGTCTGTGTTCAAAGAAGCTTACACAGTGCACAGACTATGTAGCATTGGCGAGGATCCTGAACTACTTTAGGTAGACTTTTAACTCAAAATTTTGCCCGAGCAGCGCTGTTTGACTTCTCTTTTCGATTTCCAACTGCCAAAGGATTTCTTACGTGCGCAACAATGCACACCGGCGTCCGATCTCACTACCCAGAGACCAAGAGAAATTACTAGAAGTCCAAGTCCATGTAATGGGATTGAACACGGCACCTTTAGCACTTGAGGCGGACACCATGCCTCGAGACAATGCATCCCACAATGAAGAGTGTCTACTTCTGAAACCTGAGTCGATTCTCTTTGTGATTGACTATAAAATTACCACAAAGGACAAACATACATCGTCTAAGTATGCATAGACTGTATAAAAGATTGAGGGGAATTATGGGCATTTCGTTTCATCAAATTGGTCTTGAGTGAAATTGGAAAACAAAAAAATAAAAGCATGCCAGGTCCTGCATTGTTACTCTAGAGCACTGGGGACATTAAAAGGGGCGATAGTATCTGTTCGCAGCTCAGTGGCTAGAACACTAGCCAGCCTACTTTGTTGTCGTAGATTTAAATCAATTTTAGAGGCGGATTTTTAAAAATTTTAAATAGCCTAAACTGAACAGGAGGGAAATTCAGAATAAGAAATGCGGTCGGCATGCTGTATTTACAAAAGTGAATACAGATATGTCTACAACAGTCAGTGTTTCTCAAACTTGTTTTAGTCGCGGCTCCTTTTTATCAATAAAACAAATTTCTAAGCGGCACCCAAACCTAAGTAAAAGTATCACTATTCTTATGTAAGAGATAACAAAAATATAAAACTCGTGTTTTTCAAATATTTCGCGGTCCCTTGTGAAATAGTTGCGGCTCCCCGGGGGCACCGCAGCGCACAGTTTGGAAATTACTAGTCTACAAATTATCACTAGCACTATGTGAACAGTAGGTCAATATGCGGGGACATTGTTTCTTTGCAATTTTGTTACTGAGTGTATATAACTACCAAAGAAAACCCCCCAAAAAACTGGACTATTTGAAACGTCGGGTATCACAGAAATTTTCTCAATGCTCAGTCTTCGAGGCTCAGATGGCTAGGACATAGGGGGAGCATGGCAGAGATGGTGGCACAGAGTCCACAAGAACATCCTCTATGGTAAACTACAGATGGATTAAAGAGAAGAGATGAAGTGTACACAGTAACAATCTTAGCCGTCGAAGTAGGCCCAAGAGAGCTGATCTCCACTTCCAAATACAATATTTTCAAGTAGCTGGGCTTAAGAGGAAGAGAACGTAAACAAGCACAAAAACAACTGGGCGAAGCGGCTGAAAGGGTTTCGAGCGCGTTTTGGACGCAAAGGAACGTCGTGGGAAATAGGTCTCGGTAGACTGGTCTCAACCCCCTAATAGAAAAGAGCCTTTCCTTCCTAAAAAACTAAAGTGACCGATAAATGTCGGTCGGTGTCTCTCTGCCATTTGCTAAAACCTAACATCTGTCCGATGAACCAACCGAAAGCTTTTCACTCTTGTCGCGAAAGTAGTCGAACAGTTTGCAACCGCAGGGACATATATAAAACCAAATCTCACAATACCTTTTGCAAAGCCACCATTTTGTCTTGTCCCTGTCCGAAAGTCCGTTAAAATGAATCAGGGGATGTTCGAGGTCTGGATTCATGAACCAGGTCGACCCACCTTCAAAGATTGTCTAGGAAGATAATGGGAAAGATATAAAACCGAACGAAAAGTATATAAGCGAGCTTCATAATGTAACAAACACAAACAAAATGTTAACGTTGCAGCTATGGGGCCTTCTTCAGCACATACATAGAATAGATAATACTACACAAATACACAATATCGCTTATCTTCATATTTTGTGACATCAAGGTCCATGTCAAGACAATAGTCAAGCAAAGCACGTGAGGCCTGAAAAAAAAAAACCGGGGATATGCCAGGGGCCGTCACTCGCGGATAAGATGAAACTGTGTAGGCAGTTCAGCCCCTAGGATTTAGAGGAAGCTGTGTTGGCAGCTTAGTCCACTGGGCGCCAAAGTTCCCAAAGTGTTTATAAAGCGATTTTTAAGAGACTAAGAATTCAGTCGCTGTAGTGACTAGATTTAATGGCTGTCGTGTCGTGGTTAATGGCTGTCAATGTGATGGACACATTGGTGGTCCTGTGAATTTAAATGTAGTGGTACTGGTTACAAGGTGCCGTTCTGCGCGTCCAAATGATGTTGTCTGACCCTGTCAGCCAGTCGTAAACCCGTTTCACGGATGTATTTAATGCCACATCTCATGCAGTTGGTAGCGTAAATTACATTACGGCTCGTGCAATAGAATGTTTCACGTATGTGGAAGGTGGCATTCCTGAATTCCAGGCTGGTAACCTGAACCACAAATTGATACGTCCTGCATACAGGCCTGTGGCAAGAGACCGACCCGAAGAGGGACTCGGAGGCAGAACGTAACCGACTCTTTACTTAAATGTCCTTGAGGTTACGGTCATGCCTGTAGGCCACTAGAGGAAGTTCGGAGACAATCTTGCTGGTTGTAGGGTCAGCCCCAGGGATGGAGAGATGCTTTTTTGAGACTGTTTTTAGCATGAATGTTGTGAGGGTGGTAGGTAAGTATGAGAATGAGTCTGTTTTGGTGACGTTTAGGCTTGGAAACAAGAGCCTCAGAACGATGGAAAGACCGTGCTCGGAGAAGGGCAGCAGATAAGACATGTTCCGAATACCCTCGTAGCCGGAAGAAGTGTGCACGTCAATAAATAATATTTATGCTGACTGTGCTGCCAGTGCAAAACATGGACAGTTACAGGAGCTAACTAACTCACTGTCCCTTAATCCATTATGTGCCACTTTTTGCGGTGTAGACAGGGGGTCTTTTAGCTTGAGTTAGGAAGGCATGGCTAACGCTATCGTCACAGACTGTACAGGCTAGTATTTCATTTTTGCCCCCGACGGAACAAACTCCACAACATCATTGACAGTCCAGTGTTTTCAATCACTCGGTCAGCCGTTCGTCTATGTCAAGGGTTCTTCGTCGTCTTCTTCTTTTCTCTACTCCTGGAATGCCTCTCGGCATCAGGGTAGGAAGAGATCTATAGAACTGGCCTTTCTGTTGGCTTCGTATAAAGTACTTTTCAGCTTCTCTGATATTTCTGTGGTCCATATTCTGAGTTGTCGACCTCAAGACCTGTTAGCGCTGTATTTGTATAACATTGCTCTCGGTGGTGCCGTGTCTGATGCTAAGTCTTGTTACATGACCAAACCATTTGTGTCTTAAGTTAATCCACGTAAAGTTAATACCTGTGAGGTGAGATGCCTGAGAAAAGCCGCCAGCTTAGCTTTAGGCGACCGAATGGGAAGCAATACAGTCGGATAGACTGTATGAACAAAAATTTGTACCAAATGTGTTTAAAATAGTTTGGTCATCTCTTTAGAATGCGGTCACGGTGGCTGTCCGCACAGCTGCTATGTCTCAGAAGATCTGATGTGAAGTCAGAGGGTCCCCACGAAGAACATGAACTGAGGACATTAAACAGGTTTTACTTCCACATGAAATTACAATTGTCAATGCCACTTTTAAAACAATGGATCAGAATCTTCTTCCATACGACACTTAATGGCAACAGTTTAAATCGATTATGGTTATGACCAAGCCCGGCTCAGCCGGAGCCGGTCTTGGTTATGATGACGATAAAAAATATTGCATGCCAACCTTCAGGTTTGTGTCTCGATAAAGCAGTGGCTTTAGCAAGTTAAACTGCTGGTTTGGTGAGACTGTGACTGACTCCATGGAGGCGGTTGTTTTATTTAGTTTACTTACTTATTATCCGTATCGACATCCTAGCACATTGATCTGACCCATCTGTGCTCCGTGCTCTGATGCAGCAGCTATCTCATAGTCTCCATGCTCCACACACTCAGTAGGAGTTGACTGTCATATCTTCGTTCTTTCCCTCGCATCCGGTTTCTGCTTGCCTGCCTTAATAAAATACCCATTTTCAACATGCTTTTCATCGTCGATTGTCGGCTCTGTGGCTAAGTCGATGCGAACGCTTCGTACTGCCGGGATGCCGGCTTCGATCCCAGCAGCGGGCCATGCGCCTTGCGTTGGTTTCGACAGTTGTATCAAGAAACCCGACCGTCCAGAAGCAATGGCAAACTACTGAACGTAAATTTGCATAGAAAAACCACACAACAGCCAGGGACTGTATGGGTTGGTTCTGCAACGTCCTGTAAAGAATACGCAATTAACCTTTTTATCGTCGATTACTTTTTGCCCTCTCAACGTCTCTGGAACGCAACGCATTCAGTATGTCTGCCCTGTCCATACTACTTCCACCCCCCATCCCCACTGACTACTGCAGACATGGCAAGTGTGTCGCCTGTTCCATTTCCTTTCACTCCGGAGTGTCCCGGCGTGTGCAACCAATGAGGTTTATCGTAGGGTGACTTCTGGATACTGTAAATCCATTTTAGTCAAGCTGGAGTCTTCTTAAGCATTGCTCATTGAGTCTGTCATTATCAATATGTAAGTTGTTTTTTGTTCCCCTAGCCATGCATTTAATTGACTAGCAGGTGCTCTTAAGTCGATACTGCCTACATTAGTATCGGAAAATGGTATGGGAAGTAAATTTTCCCGTACTATATTCTTCATAAATTTAATAGTGTCTGTCCAAAAGCACAGTGAAGATCAAAATCTGTTCTTGAATTTGAAGAAAACGAAAATAATGTCCACATATAAAACTGTCACCCAAAATTAACAATAAATAATGAAGAAATTGAAAATGTCACAAACTTTGAATATCTAGGATCTTTAATAAACAGCAATGGAGACTGTTCAGCAGAAATTAAAAGGAGGATGGCCTTGGCAATACAAAGATTGAACAGCCTTAAAAGTCTATGGTTAAGCACCAGCAAATAGATAAAAATTAGAATTTTGAGGACATGCATCTTCCCTGTGGCTACATACGGATGTGAGTCATGGACTATCTCTCAGTCCTTAAGAAAGAGAATAGGGGCTTTTGAGCTGAAATGCTATAGAAAGATTCTCAGAATATCTTGGACAAAGAAGAGGAGAAATATTGACATCTTAAAAGATCTGAACATCAAGAAAGATTGGCTAAAAAAACAGCATCCTTTCTCGGAAGCTGAAATGTTTTGGTCATATCAAGCGCCACAACGGATTGGGAAAAACTATAGCAGAAGGCATGGTACCAGGAAGGAGGGGCAGGGGCCGACCGACAAGAAGATGGGCACAGGATATAAGTGACTCCTTGAGTATGAAAATACATGAGGTGGGAGAGCTGGCGAGAGACCGAGTTTCTTTCAGGCAGACTGTGATGAGAGCGACGTTCTGCAAAGGACCTGTTACATGATGATGATATTCTTTATACCTCTAATCCGTTATTAATTCCTTTAAGATATGAATCTAGTACTTTGTACCGAACGAAATATTGGTAGTGTTGTGACTAGTGCACTCAAATTCTAGCCCAGTGTCTGTGTGCTTGCACCTCCTTGAGGCGACCGGTGTTTGTTGGTTCGAAATAGGCTTCAATATATTCCCAGCCTAAACTATGTGCCTGGAAATGCACAAAGAAGTGGAAGCGACCGTTGTGATGTTGACCGTATCACATATCGTGTGTTGATTGGCTACAACACATACACAGAAGCAGAACACCCACCCACAGAGGGCTACATGTTATTTCGTAAGTGTTCTGTGGTATCCCGTTTTAACTGTATTGAATGGCTTTCTAGATAATAGGGTTTCCGGGATTTGTACCTGTTTGATTCTTGAACTTGAGATGTTAATCCTAAAGATTGCAATCTTCGGAAGAGAAAATTTGAAAACAAAATAAACTAGATGGTTAAACCTTTTTCCCTCCGGGAAAGTTGACTATTAATTTGACATTTGACAGAGCCACCTTCAGTTGCAAATCCAACAGGGCAAATTATACACATCGAATTCAACAATATGGTACAGTTTTTTTTCATTTCGGGCACCTCGGTAATCTGCTGTTCTGTGTGTGTATGATGCTTTTTAAGCCTTAGAAGAACCAACACAATGTCGTTCTGTTTGTCCTCTCTGTGATGTGCGATGCTACCATTGTGACGTGCGTACCAAACGTAGCGAAACGAGAACTCTTTTTAAAGTTCCATTTGTGTATTGACAAATGGCAATGATCAACACAAGGATAAAATATGCAATTAATAATCAAGCACATCAACAAAAGCCCGCTCGTGCATCCATGGACTGATATGTCCTCACGATAGGTCGCAGTCCGACCTTGAGATCTAGACAGTTAAAAAGCCCGCTCGTACATCCATGGACTGATATGTCCTCACGATAGGTCGCAGTCCGACCTTGAGATCTAGACAGTTATCTTTGTCTTCGGACAAGTCCGAATTAAGCAATGAAAGTATACCGGCTTACTGCCGAACTGTGACAATTTACCAGCTTCCTGCTGAGGTCTATATTGGAGTCCCAGGGTAAAACGTCCTCAAGGATCCAACTTTATACCACGTTTGCTTCCGTGGGATCCCGGGGTAAAGCGTCCTCGAGGATCCACGCGTCCGTCTCCTTCGGACTGTCAACATCAACTGCCTTTGACAACAATACCTTCACAACGTTACGTATTGTTTTGGAGGTCTTATTTGCTCACTCAGTACTGGTGCGTTCTGGTGCACATCCGCACGCGACACTCTCCCAGATGCTGCCTGTAGTTTTGACCACTCTGAGATTTCACAGTCTTACTCTGGATGACAAATTACCAGGGCAATTTCATGATACCCCTGGAGTTATAATTGGGACACCCGTAACGGCAAACACCCGTACGTAGCTTGAAGTCCCATGCCGGTAAGGACAAACACCAAGTGCTATGGCATAATACGCCTCGAAGCGTGGAAAAGGATCCTATACTTGTTATTTATCCAAATATGGGTGAGGTAGGCAATGTATTTGTACTTATCAATCATTTACACTCCATTGTTCTCATTCTTCGTTACAGTTCGTGCTGTATATTTGATTTACTGCTTGCAGACGATTCTGCGGAATCGGAAAAAGGACAGAATTTGCAGTGAATGATTGGTTGAATATCATATTAGGACGATTTATTGGACAATTATACAGAAACGGAATTCGTGAGGATGACAATCGTTTTGATTACACGAGAGAGAGAGAGAGAGAGAGAGAGAGAGAGAGAGAGAGAGAGAGAGAGAGAGAGAGAGAGAGAGAGAGCACAGAGAGACAGACAGATGGAGAGGAAATGGAGGAGAAGGAAGTTCGCAGCACTACACAATATTCAATACGTGAACCAATGGCAACTAGGGGCGACAATTTCTAACAGTAACTGAAACTAGGGGAGACTATAACTTTCCTAATTCTAGTAGAGTTACTGCAAGATAATTCTGGTGTGAAATATGCGAGATTGGAAATAGACGAAATCAATACCTACAATAGGAATATAACAGTACCGAATAGCTGCACTGTCGTTTCCGTTGCGTCTAGACTCATCTTCTGCAATACGTGACAGTGTAACCCCTCGGTCGCTTTTCGTTGACAAGCCGAAGATCTCCAATTACCATCTCTTCCTGCCAATATCAGACACAATAACTGTTAAAAGCCAACAGCACTACTCGCCATTGTAAATGTTCCATGCGTTTACATCCAGCTTGAATTCAGTCTGCACTTCATAAAAGCAGGTCTCCAGGCTGTAACATTTTATTTTCTCACATAATGCAACTCTTTATGGCCTCTTGTTTGTATAAAGCAGAAAGCAATTTATTTATTTTCAAAAGTGCATCATGTGTACTTGAATGGTGCCTTTTCTTCTTCATTTCCGTTGGCCAGCATACTTACAGATTTTGTTTATGCAAAGTGCTACAGTCGCCTCAATTGTCTACCCTGATTTATATATAGTTTTTCATAATAGAAACCTAACTTTTTTTTTCGTAATATCCTACCCCTAGATGACGTCACACGACAGTCCAACATTTTCGAAGGATGGTGAGACTGGGTTTCCCGGCTTTCTGATGCTTTTAACGACCCCAAAATATCTAAAATTGGCCCTAACCCCAACCCACCTATGTTCCACGAGAGAGTGCAGCCTAGGTCCCACGACTGCATGCAGACTATCTACCACCACCTGAAATGTTAGACTGTCCCGTGACCTGTGGATTTCCCCTGTTTGGGGTAGGATATTAAGACAGCACCCTAACTTTTTTGCCATTTGCTGCACCTTGAACGGATTTTTCTTTTATTGGGTTGTCATGGAGATTGTGCCAAAAAGTGCAGAGCTAAGTTGTTACAGTCGTGTGCCTATGGTATAGACCAGAGTGTGCAACGCCCTGCATGCTGGATGTTTAAGGCTGGCAAAAGTTTTCAGTCTGACCATATCAACGCAACCACAATTGAATGTTTCAACAAAATTATCAAGCTAAAGTTTAAGTTTCGAGGGCCGCGTTAGCACAGTCGATAGGAGACTCGCTTTCAAATCCAGCTGCGACTCGCTGCAGCCCACGGCCGGTGTTCGAAACCTGGCGGTTTCTGAGGCTTACCCAGCCTCTAAGAAATTGGTACCAGAGTTAATACCCTGGGGTAAATGGAGGAACGTCGCATTAGCTACGGAATTGCGTGCCTAAGGCGACACAGGCGGGCAGTTTCTTATCAGCTGTCCGTACTGGGGGCAAAAAACGTATGGTTTATAATCGTGTGCAATGACGCTAGTTCAGATCTCCCTACTTTACGTTTACCTTTTCCTTTAAGCTAAAGTTTAGGTAGAAAATTTTTATAGCATGCAGATAATGTTCAGAATTTTTGTAATGGGTCTTAGCAGACACAATGTCTCCTTGCTATGATATAGTCAAGGATTAAGCAGTGTTATGGCGCCGCCTTAACACTTTTAAGTGAGTAGGATAGTCCTGTCTAACAAGGTAAGTGGGTAGGTAGTTGTACCCCACCAGGACACCACACAAGCGTTAAACACCCAGTGACACAAAGTGCCACCATGCGGATGAGGATCACTCGTGGAGACGTCCCAGAAACCCCTTTCAGCAGTGAGGCCATATATTTATGGCCCGGTTATATTCAGGGCCCCGGGCAAAAGCTAGGATGGGGCTTCAAATAACAAAAATAATGACTAGAAAAAGTTCAAGTTTAATCTTTCGTGTTTTTTTTTTTTCTTCTGCATAACGCTTGTACATTTCTATCTTTTCTAACTCTTTCTGCCTTTCCCTCGTTCCATTCTGACCTTTGAATTCTCTGCCGAAGCTTCTGTAATTGTTTAACGGCAGCTGTCCTTGATTTCAATTTCGTTGATTTCTCCATTTATTTTTATTGATTCCGACGATAAATACGACTAAATAATTTGTTTACCCCTTGCTTTTGAATCCCACTTAACTTCGATTGTGTTTGCTGTTAGCTTTTAGCAAGATATTAATTCTCTCTAAACAGTGGGGAGTCGCCTGCACAATGAAACATAACCGACCAAGACTTGACAACAGAATAATTACTTCGCTTACGATGTCTGTGTGACTCAAAGGTCATGCCTTTTGCCTCGTGCTCGAAAGTCGCTTGTTAATTTCACGGCTGTGACGTTCAGCTGATGAATATAATTTTTACTGAGATCCCTGAGAAAAGTCGCCGGAGCTACGAAGTTCGTACTTTCAGCCGCGCTCTTGGGAAGCAGCTGGCCGCTCAGGAAAATGAAAGAACGAACGATTTTTTTTTTCAAAAGGTCACAAATTGCGTACGCAGGCTTGTCTTACAATCGGCCCTTCCAAACACTTATCTTTCACACAGCAGTAGTATTTTATCAGTAAAGCATGTTATGTTTATATAATAATATGCATCTTATGAATATCAAGAAAAAAACACATTAGCATTGGAGGGCCATTTGGGATAAAACACGGTGCACTGAAGTCGAACCTATAGACTTTAATTATTTCTTAACCCTTGGGTGACCAGATTTAACTGTTTTACGATGAAACCTGCTTTCTGGTTATCTATCTGTTCTAGGCGGCTGCGTTAGCGCAGTTGATACTAAACTCGCTTTCAAATCCAGCTGCGGCTCACTGCAGCTCACCGCTGGTGTTTGAAACCGGGCGGTTCCCGGAGTTCACCTAGCCTCTGGAAAATAGATACCAAAGTTGACACTCTGGGGTAAATGGAGCTACGTGGCTGTAGTTACAGAATGGCGACACAGGCGGACAGTTTTCTTATCAGCTGTCCTTATTAGTGGCAGGGCGTTTATGGTTTATAACCGTGTGTAGTGACGCTGGTTCACATCTCCCGACTTTACCCTTACTGTTACCTTTTATCTGTTTGATTCTTATCTTGGAATGTTAATACAGTACATCTTCGTTAACATGAAATCAAACTAGCCGAATACTTGATTGACATTAACAAAATGGCGGTTGCCAGGAAGGGTACAGTAATTTGAATCCGGTGTTAGTAGGGAACGATCTTCGCGAAGGTGGGCATATGATACATGGAACTCCTTGAATATGAAAGTACACGAGGCGGGATCAGCTGGCGAGACACCACATTTTTTAATTTTTTTTTTTTTATTCAGACCGTGATTAGAGCGATGTTCTGCAAAGGACCTGCTACATGATAATGATGTTAGTATGAACTATTTTAATACCGACTTTTGATTTTTCGATCTCTTGAAATTCGTGTTAAAGAGGGTTTTCTGTATTATAAAATTAAATCATCGAGATATATTTTTAATGGGTTGAAATATCTTGATTGTTAAATACCTAAAGGCCACACAGGAAACAGTATCCTGAGTCTAATCCTAGGTGATCCATATGCGATGTGAAAATAATCATCAAGCTGTATCCTTGCAATCCTTCCTGCAGATGTCAAGATCCAGTCTTGCCCACCGCGCGAGTTATATGGAGTGACAGGGAAAGGGGAGCTTTGCAACATAATCCCTGTGTAGATGGTAATTTGCCACTTTAACACGAAAAAAGTGTATACTCCCTACACATACACACAACCTATCTTTTAGATTAAAATAACTTAATGTTATATATGTATATGTATATATATATATGGTGTATATATATATATGGTGTATATATATATATATATATATATATATATATATATATAAAGTCCAGCTAGTACCCGTGGTCAGCTCTTTAGTGTTTCCATGACACATTGTGAAGCTCTTTACTTCTGAAGAAGGTGTTTGTGATGCACATGACACTTCTAGTGCAGAATTCTAACAGTGTTTACCCACTCTCATTCATGTGACCAACATTATGCTTTCCAATGCAAACTGGTCATGAGTCCGACTCCCACGCGAGCACTACCATTGTATGTTGTAATATATATATACCGTATGTGTGTGTGTGTATATATATATATATATATATATATATATATATATATATATATATATATATATATATATGTGTGTGTGTGTGTGTGTGTGTACATACGTCCCACCCATTATCGAACTGCAGGTACCTTCTTAACGGGAAGATGTACCAAAATAACCTTGTTATGCAATAAAACTGGGTTTTCGGGATTTGATCCTGTATGATTCTCTTCTACGAGATGTTAATCCTACATACTGCAGTCAAGGAGGTCAAAACATAGAAACAAAAAAAGAAAGAATAAACTAAATAATTCACCAACCAGCCAATGAAGAAGTAAAGAGGGGATATCTGTACTACTCGGCCCATCAACCAAACACAGCAGGCCATTTTTAGAGACGAGGTTCGTGTTTCCCCTTCACGCACACCTCCTTGCGTCAACATTACTGACAGTTTATCTTCGGAACCGCCACTACGATGTGAAATAGGGTAATGGTCATCCCTAGTTGTCTGACCCTGACGTCAGCAGTCAAGATATCAATGCTAAATGCATTCATTGGGTTTTTTTCTGCGTTGTCGGTTCCTATATTAAAGACGATCGAACTCAGCCCATAGTGATTACCCTAAATACAGAAATCAACAGTATAAGTGCTGTAGTTTCCTTCAACCGGGTAATATAATAGGTATATGAACGATCGATTACAAAGAATATTTCCGCAGTTGCTAAGATTATTTTCATCTCTCTTTACGGGTGAATTCTTAATTATCTTAGTTCACCTCCGCACTAACACTCATTATACTTTTTGGTTTATTCATTCATTCATTCATTCAGTAGCATGTCCCTTGCGGAACCTCGCTGCCATAACAACCCTCCGGAAAACCTTCCTATCCTGAGCAAGATGTCCTGCGTCTGATACGCCCATCTGGAGATCATCTGCCACATCCTGCACTTATCTTCTCCTTGGCCTTCCTCTTCCTCTCTTCCCAGGCATATACCCCTCCATTATTGTTCTCTCTAGACTTCCATGACGTTTCAAGTGACCAAAATATTTCAATTTTCTTTGTTTTATTGTCTTTACTAGCCAACCCTCTTCAATATTCAGCTCTTGAAGTATGGATGCATTTGTTCTTTTCTTTACCCAAGATATTCTTAGAACCTGTCTGTAACATTTATATTCAAATGCATTTATGCGCTGTTCCGCTTCTTTAGTAAGTGTCCAGGTCTCACAGGCGTATGTTGCAATGGGAAAGATGTATGCTCTTAAAAATCTGACCTTTGTAATTCTATCTGTACAATTCCATAATTTATTCAGTTGTTTTAGTCTTTGAAGAGCAATTGATAGTCGCCGTTTAATTTCTTTCATTGTGTCACCATTGTTGGTAACCAGTGACCCAAGATATTCGAAATTTTCCACCACTTCCAATCTTTCCTCATTAACATATATTTCCTTCTCCATGGCAGTTTTGTTTGTATGCATTATCTTTGTTTTTGCTATGTTAAGAAATAAGTTAGTAAAATCAGACATATGACTAAATAGAGGCAGGCAGGCAGGCATTCAACTGACCTACCGTTGACGGACATACCAACCAACCATCAACCCACCTTCCGACCAACACATCCTTGAACCGACTTAACCTTTGACAAACTTACCGACCGAACAACCGACATACAGGCGGGCAGTTAGTCGGACAGATGGATGGATGAACGGACGGACTGATGAACCTTTTTGTTTTGTTTTTTAAAAATAATTCAGACAAATGTCACTCCACGTCAAGTTGTAACAGATTACTTACGTAACCATTTGTGTCTGTCTAACAAATATAACTCAAGATCTCGAGTACATGTATGCAGTACTTATCGAAAGATATCATAAACATCTACCCATCATGATAACTTTACTCGTCTTCTTCCTGATTAGGTAACCATGATCCGGAAGCTCCTGGGGCCAGTTACCAAGAAACGTTAATATCAACACTAAGCGTAGGTTGGTAAAAGGCCATTTTCCACCTCTTGTGCATCGGCATATCGAGCTAGATTTGCTAGTTACAGACAATTCATCATGAGTATGTGATGTTTTTAAAATCATGCCGACTCCCTTTACTTTCCAGAACACTTCATTGTATTCATTTTAGGTCGGGTCTACTCGAGATAAAAAATAAAACTCCTTCCTGGTGCGGATTCAAATCGAAGACATTTGGGCTAGCCGGCAATAGTGATGGGGTGGGGGGGGGGATATGAGATAATGGGTACCTTGGAGCCTTGAAAAAAATTATTGTAAGGGAGCGAAGCTGTACACCCCCCCCCCCTTAAAAAAATCTTCTTCCCTCCCCCCCCTCTCCCCCCCCCTTTCCCCCTCCCCCTTCCCTTTTTTTTTCCCCCCCCCCCCCCCCCCCCCCCCAAAAAAAAAATTTTAACTAACAAATATGTAAGTGGGCTAAAATGTATTCCCTTCTTTTTCCCAAACAAGTATTATTATTTTTTTTCAATTTTAGTTTTTACATTTCATGTATCAAATATAATATTCTATTTGTTTACAATTTCTGATAACATTGTTATCATCATCATCATCAACACTTAAGACTTAGGCCCCTTCAGCATCCCACTCTCTCTTTCCTTGCCAGAAAGTGAGGGGGTGAGTGCTGCACTCAAGAACCGAACAACGAGCAGTCTGTAAAACGAACCCACAACCTTCAGAATGCGAAGCAAACCGCTAAACTACTCATCCAAATAGATTTGGTCATCAGACCACCTTGCTTTGATTGTGACAACGGTATGAGCGCCGTATCGGCCATGAAGCAGTGGCCCACTTATTTTTCTACTTCTATCCTTCAGTGGAGCATTGACCCTCATCCAACTCGACAGGTGGCTGTATCATACACTATTGCATGCAGCTGAGGTCTGCTTTTATTTATATCCCCCGTGGGTCCCCGTGAGCAGACATTGTAGTTTTATTTTACTCATGTTTCACTTCTAAAAGTCAAATTACACAGTACACCACACGGCAGCAAAAAAATAATGGGGTCGACTTGAAACCTTCTGTTAAAGATACGAAACTAAATGTGTTTTCAAGCAGAAAAAGAACTTTTGTCAGAATATTGGTTTTGAACCTGTTGGACGCAAACTCCCTTTTTGTTTTCGTTCTCTTTTTTTCAGTCTTTTTTTTTTTTTTTTTTAAGCAGTAAATGTGTAAGGGTTTTTGCTATATATTAAAGTGGGACACCACCTGAAGCACTTTGAAAACCACTGTGTTAGAAACTTCT
This sequence comes from Candidula unifasciata, assembly GCA_905116865.2. Lineage (NCBI taxonomy): Eukaryota > Metazoa > Mollusca > Gastropoda > Stylommatophora > Geomitridae > Candidula > Candidula unifasciata. The sequence continues at coordinate 349,087 of CAJHNH020006090.1, forward strand.
TTTTACCGTTTATTTCTTTTCTTTCAAGTGTGTAATTAAAACGTGTCGTGGATATCTGTCACAGCTTACAATATATCTATACAATTTTCTAAACATTCAATTCTGAATTCGGTGCCCCAAATTTAATCCCTTAAAAAAAAAAAACTAATTAGCGGAAGCTCCCAAGTTCAGTATGCAAAACGATCTCTCGGCATTTATCTACATCTCCACGATTCCGTATCAAGGCCTAGGGAGTGCATGAACCGAGTCGATAACCTACATCCAAAGGTCGTCAGAAAATGTATCAGTATGAAAGATGTCGTAATAACCAAATTAACTGTTTAAGGATATTCGTCTTCTTTTACCTTTCTAACCCCCAATGGAATGTATAAATGCCAAGTCGTTTTATCCTTCGCTATCGCATGCAGCTTTCCCTATATACTCCCCATCTTCTTAACTTCGCTCTCTATATCCTTTCTCTGCGTGTGTGTTTTATTTATCTTCCTTTACTTCTATGCCTCTGTGGGTTCCAGTCCAAAGACATTCTTATTATATTTTCTCAGGTTTTCTCAACACGTGTCCTATCGCCAGCGTCTTTTCTTCACCTCTTGGTCCGCTGGAACTTTTTTTAGTTCTCTCACCAAGCTCTGCATTAGCGATTCTATCACACCCTTCAATTACCTCTTTTCTGCGTTGGCACCAGTTAATGAATGCCTGTAGTTTACTAGTAATTTTCTAAGTTGTTCTCAATGTTTCCGCAATATATATATATATATATATATATATATATATATATATATATATATATATATATAGAGAGAGAGAGAGAGAGAGAGAGAGAGAGAGAGAGAGAGAGAGAGAGAGATATGTGTGTATGTGTGCTGTAAAGTTGCTTGAGTGTGATTGTGTATTGTTGTGTGTGTTTGTGTGTGTTGGTGTGTGTAAGATATAGAAAGAGTTTGTGTGTGTGTGTGTGTGTGTGTGTGTGTGTGTGTGTGGTAGAAAGACGCTAGGATATCAACTTAACACGTCCTGGCCTTACATACAAGGTTCGACAATGAAGTAATTAGACTAACTCCATAAAAATTTAAAAAAATCAACAGTTGAAGATATAACCTGTATTTTATTCAAAGTAAGCCCCATGTGCAAAGTGACACGACCTAACAAACACCGGAACGACCACTGTAGTTCTTCTGTGTCCCATAAAGCCAATTTTACAGCCTTTTGGATATCATAAATAGTTTTAAGGAAGCGTCGAATTTTGGGAACATAAAATAATCACAGGGGGACAAATCCCGGGGAATAGAGTGGATGGTTGAGAACATGCACTTGCTTTGGGGCCAAAAATTCCTATACAACTACCTCCCTTTGAGCCGATGCAGTGTCATGAAGAAGAAACAAATTGCCAGGTGTTGAATACAAACGTTCAAGCAACTTTTTTCTTGCCCAAATCTTCCACTAAAATTTTACAAATAGTCTATGTATTTAACATCAAATCCATCTACCATCATCCTCACAGTCGAACAACGATCTTTTCGTATCCGTTCTCTGAATTTTTTGATGATTTTCTCATTACGTACATAAATTGGGCGTCCAGGTCTAGTTGCATTAGAAATCATGTCCACACCACTTTGCAATCATGAATACCAACTGAAAATCTGTGCACGAGATAAACAATTATCCTTATAAACTTGTCGCATCAATTCAACTGTTGCAATGGCACTTTCTCTGAGTTTTAAACAGAATGTAATGTCAGCTTTTTTTCCTCCAAGCTGACTACGTAACAATGCACCTCTGACTAGGTTTACAAAATGGCGGCTTGTTTGTTGTCTGCTTATAGGGCGGCGATGAAAATTGTCCAGATCATAGACGAAGGTTGCCTCTTTGGATTCCATGCTGTGAATCATAGATGGCATTTTTGTCTTTGCCATAATAAAATCAGTCTCATTACTTAATTGTCGGACCTTGTAGTATCTGTACAATCTTTTAGAGCTTACAACACAATGACCCAATATTTCTAGCTTATCCAAAAAAAAACGTTTTTGTTGTGTTTACTTTATTACTAAATTCGTTGCAATAAGGATGTGTTTCTGCAGTTTTATTATTAGTTGTTGTTGTTATTGTTGTTTTTACTGTTGTTGCGGTTGTTGTTGTTGTTGTTAGGTTGGGCGTGGGGGAGGATAAGACGTCAAGTTCGCCATTCCAGAAACTACCATATCCCGAGCCTATCCAACTTAAACCATGACATGCTGGTATCATCTTTGCGATGTATTCAATGTAGGATGTGTTTTCGTATCGTCGCTGCAAGATCTCTCTCACTAGATTTAAATCGGTATATAAGACCTGACATATTATCAGCAATTTCATGTAAGTTCAGCGATGGCACACAAATTGAATTGCCCTTAAGAGGATTGACAGAAGGGCCGTGTTTCGATCTATTTTGCTTACAGCATCAGTTTTTGACATTTGTTCCCACGTCTCAAACAGCGACGTCTGCTAGTTCCTCTGTGTATTGTAATTTCGGTACAAGGAGAGACGAGTTTACAGGACAGCTGATATTCGTTTGAGAAGTTCGATAATCCTTGGGGTTATCTGTGTAGAAAATTCCCCCCATTAGAACATACAGAACAAAAATTACAAGACACGAAAGGAAAGACAGTTACATATGCAAATAGTTTTCATCGGACTCTTGATGAACTCTAGCGGTGTTTTGATAAAACGTTTCTCATTTTTATTTATTTATTTTCTTTTGATGTATTTTTTTTTTTTTTTTAGGGAGAATTTTCAGTAACTTGTAAAAACCGTTCCAACCTGTATTTTGGGAGCCGATATTTCAATGTCTTTTTGTAATAGGGACCAATATACATGCGCTGTAATTGTTGCAAACGCTTCTTTCATGTCTTATTACCCCCCCCCCCCCCTCCCCTCCCCCTTTCTCTCCCCCTCCTCTCAGTTACTACTTTCGATTTTTTATAGTATGTGACATATTGTGCTAGTAATAATGTGTGTCCACAAAATTGTGTCTCAATAACTATGATCTTCTTTTGCTGACAAAGATGTTTCTCAGTGCCATGCTGCTAAACTTCTTTGGTTTCTAGTGGTACCTTCTCATCTTTCCAGATAATTTTGTTCCATTGTGCTATAGTGTGCAAAGTAAAGGACCCTTTTCCTAGCGGGCGAGCGTCTGGCCTCTACACCACGGTGGTTCCCAACTGAAGCGTGAAAACCACAGCCCTTGGCGATATCGAGTGTGACTAGCAATATCAGCTCGCATTAAGGAACTTTCACAATGTTTGTTGGTACCTTTCCGTCTTTTCAGAGAGTGTTCCACTGTGATATTGGGAGGTAAGAGAACCACACCCCATGGCAATAGCAAGTGTGGCTAACAAGACCGACTCACGTTAAGAGGAATCTTCAACAAAAAGTGCACGAGATTTCAAGACTATGGTTGCCCTCACTCGTTTTTGCCTTTTCCCGCCTAGCTACTCAGCCCCTAACCCATCTACTACCATCTCCTCTTTTGTTCCTACTTCCTTTCTAATTTCCCTCCGGAGTGCAATGCAAACCACGGAATTCTGTTCCCATGAATCCACCTCAATACTTGTACCATTCCTGTTCTATTTGCACACATCTTTAAACTGCAGTTAAGGCCGATCTCATGTCGACTGTTCAGGACGTTAAACCGTGTGTCTTTTTTCCTGGCCTCCCTCTGCTTCTTTCCCCTTAAATTTTACTATTATAAGGAGAAGCTCACGTTTTCTCCTTCTTACAGAATGTCTAAGAGTCTAAGATACGCGTGGATTGTCTCTCAAACAATGCTGTTAATTAAACGTGTTTTTTTTTTTTTTTTTAGGGGGAGGGCGGCAGGGGTGCTAATTTCTTTGTAGACATATTTGAAATGTTTTTATCTGACCATAGTATTCTCATCATTCTTTGATAAAACCAAAATCTTTGCTACTTCTAAATTTTACTTTCAACTGATCTGCTGGCTGCCTCTGAACCACTTCCTGGCATCAAATTAAGTAGCATCCACTAAACAGTAGACAACATTATAATTCAGTAGCATCCACTAAACAGTAGACAACACTATAATTCAGTAGCATCGAACTAATCAGTAGACAACTTAATAATTCAATAACATCCATTAAGAAGTAGACAGCTCTATATTTCAATAGCATCCACTAAACAGTAAAAAAAAAAAAAACACTATAATACAATAGCATCCACTAAACAGTAAAAAAACACTATAATTCAATAGGATCCACTAAACAGTAAAAAAAAAAAACTATAATTCAGTAGCATCCACTAAACAGTAGACAACACTATAATTCAAAAGCATCCACTAAACAGTTAAAAAAAACCACTATAATTCAATAGGATCCACTAAACAGTAAAAAACACTGTAATTCAATAGCGTCCATTAAACAGCAGACAATAATATAATTCAATAGCATCCACTAAACAGTAGACAACACTATAATTCAACAGCATCCACTAAACAGTAGACAACACTATAATTCAATGGCATCCATTAAATAGCTGACAACACTATAATTCAATGTCATCCATTATATAGCAGACAACACTATGATTAAATAGCATCCACTAAGCAGTAGACAACACTATAATTCATTAGCATCCCCTAAACATTAGACAACTCTATAATCAAAAGCCTCCATTAAACAGTAGATAAAACTATAATTCAATGGCATCCACTAAACAGTAGACAACACTATAATGCAACAGCATCCACTAAACACTAAACAACACTATAATTCAATAGCATCCACTAAACATTAGACAACACATAATTCAGGAGCATACACCAAACAGTAGACAACACTATAATTCAAAAGCATCCACTAAACATAAGATCCACTAAATAGCAGACGAGACCACAAATCGATAGCCTTCAGTATACAATAGATAAAACTGTAATTTAAAAGCAACCGATTAGGAAGTCAGCATTATTTTAGTTAAATAACTCATGTAAAAAGTAACTAGTAACAGAGACCTAACGGTAGACAGTGATACATTTGAATAATTTCGAATAAACAGCAGACAAAACTTAAGTTGAATTTTAGACTATACATTGGATATCACTTTCGTTAAATAACTTCCACTAAAAGTTAGAAAAAAAAATCAAAACAATAACTTGCACTAAACAACGGAAAATACTGTATTTCAGTAATTTCCAATAAACAGTAAATAACTTTTTAGTTAAATAGCATTCACTAAAAGGGTAACAACACTACAGTTCAACAACTTCCCAAAAAACAAAACAACGCATTCGCCCATTTGCCTTTAAAGTTAACCGAGAAAACGATTGTCATGCAAGTTACTCATTCACGAGATAGAATTTAGAAACAATGTCATCACATCTGTAACGAAAACTGAAACAGCCTTTAGCTAAGCGGTTAGCTCTCAAGAAAACCGAATAATCCGAAACTGCATAAGGAAGAAAAATGATTGTTGGCAAGGGAAGAAAACTAGCCACAGAGAAACACACAACTATGGTTTCTTCTTCTTTTTTTTTCTGACTGATTCCAAATATATTTCCGTCTGGTTTGTTTGCCGAGGGTTCACTTGTCTTCACTTGCTTGCTATATCCTCGTGCGCAAAACGATAGTATTGAATGATGTGTCAATGTAATGTTCTTGAGTGGGACGTATATAGCATCCCAGCCTTGACAAGTAGAACAACTTGTTAGGATTTTTAACTACTTTTAGAATATTAAGGTCATGGCATAAGATCTCTTGTTCAATTGTAACTGAAAGAAGTGATGGAAGTGATGGTTGGTTTGTGGACTGGTAACTTAATTGGCTGGTGCGTGTGCGTGTGTGTGTGTGTGTGTGTGTGTAAATGTGTGTTGGCTGGTTGATTGGTTGGTTATTTAGTTAGGTGATTCGCTGGCTGGTCGGTTTGCAAGTGGGTTAGTAAAGTTACCTGAATGTTTAGGTAGTTGGTGAGTTGGGTGAATGTTTAGCTGGTTGGTGAGTTGGTTGGTTAGTTGTTTAGTCAGTTGGTTGGATGGTTAGCTGGTTGGTGAGTTGGTTGGTTAGCTGGAGGGTTAGCTGGTTGGTGATTGGTTGGTGTGTTGACTGCACAGCCATAAAAAAAATGATGTGGTTAGTTCTAGAAAGCAAACGCAACTTTTTTTTTTTTTTTTTGCATGATCTACTTTATTGTATTGGGCTTTATCGCATATGGCTAGAAGTCTCGATGCAAAACGGATGGTCACTTCCCTCCCCCCTCCCTTCCCCCTCCCTTCCCCCCTCCCTTCCCCCCTCCCTTCCCCCCCCCCCCCCCCCCGAAAGTGTCGCACAAAACACGGATTCAGCATCTTCTGGGATCTCCGAAACACACCAACGACTGAACAACAATTAAAAGCGAGGACTAAGATTTAAAACAGGACGTATCGCTCTCAGATGGCGAGATAACAATAGCTTATTCACTTTCTCGCTGGGACTCCTATAACCAGGTGGTTCGGCTAATCTTTAAGTATCACAGGATGTTTGGTAGGTGGGGGAAGGTGGGGAAAGAGGTATGTCTTGAGAAGAAATGGACTTTAATCTCACCAGTTTCTAGAATCGCCAAACAAGTGGAACATATAGATAGGTGCCAATACAATGGAACTGTACACAAATAAACCTCTTGCAGTCACGCTGACTTATTGATTTCTAGAATGAAAACTTGAAGACTAAATCTAACCATCCCCCCCCCACCTTTTTCTCTGCCCCTTTCCCCCCCCCCGCATCTTTATCCGCTTTGGGAAGCAAGTTCGGAGCAAACTAGACTGTTCATGAACAAACATCGTCCCCTTGAGAAATAGACAATAAATATTAGAGTCACATTTATGAATCTCCAGATGGATATAAACTTATAAAATAGCAGAATCAGATAAGCATAACGGCAAATCTATCATGAACAGACGCGACAGTGGCAGGAATGAGTTGATACGAAAAAGATAATACGCAACAGCACACAAAGCAGATAAATATAGGTCTAGCCCTATATGCCTAATACGCTTAGAGGCGTGGAAACGAGGGGGGGGGCCGACACCCCTGACTGAAGAAGGAGTCACTATTCTGATGCAAAGCCAACAGGATCAAATCTCAGAAATCCACTTTAACCGTTAAAACAGTTGTACTGGGGTACCTTATTGTTATTATTAATAATAGTAACTACAGTTGGCAGAATTGGCTATTTTTATGGAAGCGGTGAAATGACATTTCCATTTGGAGAGCTAGCCTCATTTGCTTTCAAACTGGCAGGAGGCCGTAGTGTTGAGGACGTAGGCAGAGACATAAATTGTCTAGATACTTAAAACACGGTTCCCTCTTTGTTTCGTGGCAGTCTGAACATAATCAAAATGTGATTTCCTTGGCCAGAAATGGTGAAATGAGAATTGATCACTCTGTACTCCTTCTCTTCACTCAAAACGGCAACAGTGACCTAGAAAGGAAATTAACGGTAAAATGTAGCCTAGCCCGGGGGAGTGGGGAGGGGGGTTTGAATGAACAAGAAGTAGCTATTTTTAATGGCCTCTGTTGATTCCTGAGGATTGTGACGTAAGTATAGCAGATTTGGATCGCTGGTCGTAAGCTTTTCCCTAAGCGAGACTTCGCGGGCAAGATGGCAACCGTCATTGTTATGTTTTCTACTACATAACCCTTGAATCATTAGGGTCGCGGAGGTGTATTGATGGAAGCACTATGACATAACCCTCCCCCCCCCCCCCCCCCCATCTTTCTCTGTCTTCTGCTTGATGTATAAATGTATGATAACTTAGTCTTGTCCATTTCTTGATGTTGTCATTTTAGATTCTTCTTTGTCCTTTTATTCTACTACCCCCCCCCCCCCCCCCACTTTAAACCAGTGTTCCTTGAATTACAGTCTTTGCAATCGAATCATGTTTCACCACGTGTCCAAACCAAGGTAGCTTGCGACGTTTCCCTACTGCCAAAAGAGGCTCCTGATGTCCCACAAATTTGAATATTTTGTATCTGACATATTTATTAGTTTTGTGTTCTAAATTACTAATTCGTAAAATACATCTGTAACATTTACATTCGAAAGCCTAAATCCTTCTTTCCATTTTCACATGAGAGTTCAAATCGCATTCCCGTATAAGAAAACAGACAACACCAGTGATTTGTAAATATTGACCTTGACTGCGATGCTGATTTTGCTCTTCCACATCGTATTCAGCTACGACATCGCGGCTGTTGTCATATCAAGTCTTGTCTTGAACTCTTTGGTACAGCTGCCATCGTTGCATATGTGGAAGCCAAGATGTTTAAAGGTTTCAACTTCTTCTAGCCCCCCCCCCCCCCTTTTCCCCCTCTTTTATCTGTATGTTGGCGGGTACTTGGTTATTGCGACTATTTACCAAAATCTTGCTTTTCTCGGCAATAATTTCCATGCCATATTTACCACAGACTGACTCTAATTTTGTGACAAGTTCTTGGAGTTCTGCTTCGGAAACAGCCATGCGATCTACGTCGTCTGCTCTGTAAAACTGTTTTCTAACCGCCACTAATTAAGCATAACGAGAAAAAGACTCGTTCATGGTTTATAATTAGTGTGATGCAGAAATAATGAAAGAAGTCCTTTTTTTCACGATTTTCGCTGGTGCTACGGAGTTTCATGCATTTGAGCTGAAACCACCTTGAAAGAATATTAACAGCGTGGGGTGGATTTGACGTGTATTTGTTGTCATCATGGCGGAACACTGTGTTGGCTTTGATCGGACAAGTAAGACCCACAGAGGTAAGCGATGACGGCGCTGCAGAAATGGTAAACGTGGAGGAGCGAGAAGAAAGCGGCTCATATTCATACTGGAAATGTGCAAGCATCAGACAACATGGAGCGACTACTGTTAACCTAGTGTATATACCAGAAATGGTGGCCCTGCAGGAGACGCGCCTTAGCGATGGAGTGTTACGGATAGCTGAATACAACTGCTATTACAAAAGGCACCATTTTGGGACTGGCCATGCTTGTACACGACAACATAAGAGCGTCGAAGGTACACATGTCTCGATGGGACAGTGAAGAGCTACAGCTTCAAGCGATTAGGGTTCAGTCTAAGCGTTCTTTCTTATTATTGAATATGTATGCATGTAATAGACAATTAGATTCCCAGAAAAGGTGTGTTTGAATGAGATTATCTCTTAGTAAGGAAACACAATTTTCTGTGGAGGTTTTAATGCTAAGAGCAAGTTATGGGGAAGTGCTCCTTCCAACACTCAAGATGCGCTTGAAACCATCAACCTTGTATGCATCAACAGCGGCTGTGTCACCAGACTGGAGAAGGGACCAGGGGACGAAGACAGTGCTGTTGACCTGACACTGGTATCGCCTCAGCTCATGTCCTATGTCGATGGGGTGTTCATGGGCGGCTTTATAGTCATCATCCTCCCTGTTGCATACTGCTGGGGTAAACATTGGGCCGATGTGCAAACCTTTAGGTAAGACACTTCATGGCATGACGTCTGGATAACAATCCGACGTAAGAAGCTTGAAACACAAACCTTTAGGAAGAAAATCTGTATACACCCCCCCCCCCCCCACCCCCCTTTCCCCTTTTCCCCAGTGGAATGACGAGATGCAGAAAGCTTGGAAAGATAAGCGGCAAGCCGTCAGACAGTGACTGAATGAGAAAAAATGCAGAACTGCTCTACTTGACCACATTCATATGTTGAAACTAGTCATGAATGAGAAGACTGCTTGTTTCAAATCTCTAGTTTAAATTGCTAAACAAATTAGAAATGGGCGAAGCTCTGCGTGATAATGTGCAGAGACAAATCACTAAAATTGTCCTGGCGCTTGCATAGAAGTATGAACTGGGCATCTAAAAACAAGTGCATTCCAGACTTCCAGAAAGTGGTAACCTCACTTGGCACAGGACTGACGAACAAACAGGTATTGCTCTGCTCGTTCGCTACCTTGAGCAGAGTGACCAAAACGACATGAGGCCCCAAGTTGCTAGAACACATGTTACAGGTATTTATAATGCCCACGACATGGAGGAAACAGATTGTGTGCGTGTAGGAGAAATCAGGACTGTGTTAAGGCAGGCAAAAAACAGTGCACCTGGTCCAGATTTCTTAGCTGTCTGATAAAAAGTTGGAGAAACTGGCAAGTATCTACAATAGCAGTATTGAAAGTGCGGCAATCGATGAAGAGTGGCTGCATAGTTATCTGATATCTTTTCCGAAACCTGGTAAAGACCACACAATACAAGGCTACCGTGTAATCACAATGCAGAATACAATTGGCAACCTATTGGAAAAGATAGTTGCCAAGAAAATGAAATGTCCTTCCATCTTGAGCAGTCAGGCCTCCTTCCACCGACCCTGGAAGTATATCACCCAAACAGAAAGTCCTGGGGAAATGCAGCGATCTTTGCATATCTTGTTTATTGGGGAATTCCACTCGGGGATGCAAAATTGTGATGCTGCAATTGATCTTGAGGATGCGCACAACAAGGTACCATTTGACTTCTTGACTTGTCAGCTTCTTGCTCTCAGTCTCAGCCAGTTTCTCATTAACTGGATCTCATCGGTTCTCTTCGAGCGGAAGGTTGTGTTTAAATGCAGTAGTTGGGCATCTGAATCAATAACCATAAACCCCAGTCTGCCGCAAGATTCACCTTTATCCCAGATACTTTTCCACATTTTCACAATGAGAATAACAAGTCAGCAGATCATGGGACCGGGAAGGACACTATCGTATGCTGATGATGTTTTGATGTACGTCAAAGTAAAGTCGGAGCAGGTTGTCAAGGGCCTTCAGACAGAACTTGATCGCATAAGCAGGTGGTGCGATGAAACCGGCAAGGTCGTCAGTGTGTCAAAGTCAACTGTGGCATGATTTCTCATGAATAGCCATATTATAAGCATACCAACTGTTAGTCTATGTTCGGAAATCATGGGGAGAACCCGTTTAATGAAGTATTTAGGAGTGTGTTTTGACCATAGTCTTGCTTTTTATGAGCATGTGAACCACGGGATAATGAAGGCAAATGGAGGTTTGACGACGATAAGGATTATGGCTGCGACAAACTGTGAGCAACGTCACATATTTTTCTTATACCAGGGTCTGATCATTTCTGTAATTAAGTACGCTCTGGCGATTCTGACTCTTAGCTGTTCACAGATAGGCAGACTAAATCGGAAACAGAATGAGGCCATGTGCATCATACCTGGATGCACAAAAATACAGCATGCAGAGAGATGCGTTATCTCCTTAATATTCCATCCATGGAAGTGAGAACAGTGATCTGCCGAGCAAGTGCGTATCTACGTATCAGTGCCGATACACACCATACATTGCACAGTGAGATTCGCAGGAAGAAGGGTAGCAAGTTGAAAAGAGGAAACATCCTGGGTGGGTCAGGCTAAGGACATTATTCAACCAGTGTGTTCAACTGAGGGCATAGAACCTCGTGAGGAATGGATAAGAGTTCCAGCAGAGTTGTGTATATACTTTTCAGTCTTCATAAAACTTGGTAGAGATTGCAAACAACAAGGCCCGTTGGTGGCTGAGACAGAAGTGCAAGCCTTAATTCTAGAAAATTCAGCTGACGGAGGTGCAGTAATCTACACTGACGGATCCGTCATTTGACACGTACAAAGTTCAAGGGAAAACTGTAAAAAAAAAGACAGCGGGTCTTTTGCCTCAGCTACAAGTAGTTTGACTATGGAAGTGATGGCGGTAACAAAAGCAATGATGTGGCTAGAGACACAGAAGTTTTCCCATGCGTAATTTCATGAGCATGCTTTAAGGAGATCAGGGTGGATTCGAAGAAAATGGTTGGCGTCGCTGACGAAATCTCTTGTGAAAGGAATTAGTTTCATTTTTTGTGATAGGACACTCTGGGATAAGAGGATATAAACGAGCGGACTGGCCAGGGCCACGGCAGGTACAAGAAAAGCAACGGACCAAGCCGACATTCTCAATGCTCTTAATGAGGCAGGACGAGTAGGTGGTTCAGGAGGCGACGTTGAACACGCAACTATAAGAACTTTAAGTCAAAAGAAAAGTCGCCAAACAAGAACACTTTATAGGTAGCCAAAGAAGAATAGTAAACCAACATAAAACTGGCGTTATCAGTCGCCACAAACACTGGCGGATATACTGAAGATGGGATCCAAGCGCTTATGGCTTTGTTCAACGTGCAATGAGGATAATCTTTCGATTACCTGTTAACTATAAACTATTTTTCATAATCTTTCGATTAACTATTAACTACTTTTTTTCCCTGACCACAAAGCAAAGATCATAGAGAATTGAAATTGTTCGTGTTTATTACCTTGAGAAAGGGTTGGCGGTTAAAACAGGGAGATCAGATTGGCAAGACCCAGGTTCACATTTACAGTAACGTAGCCGTAATTTATTTTTGTTTTTGTCGGGGAGGGGGGGGGGGGAGGAGCGCTAATAAACTTCACAGTTATGGCAACTGCACTAGCTTAAGATCTCACTTTTCGTGTCCTAGACAATTCTATAATTTTCAAATTCAGTAATTTCTATCCCTTTAAATACCACACTTATATGTCTTTTTTTTTTTTCTATCTATCCTTATCAACTGTACTGACTACTTTGTATGACTGTCTTGAACAAGAGGACTCGAGCCAGGGGATTAAGGGTCGCATGGCTTGTGCAATCGCCAGAGAACTTTGCGGTTGGGGTTCTTATTTTGCACCTGACGGGGAGGTCACTCGACCTACCAAGAATCAGTTTCAACTAATTAACTATTTCATAGACGATTCATCAATTATCCCCCCGAATTTGTCTGCACCTTATCCCCTATTTTACTACTGAGAGCGTTTACAGGGCTAAATTCTAATTCGGGAGACCGGTGATAAATTCTAGGTAATATGGTGGAAATTGTTTCTGTATAAAGCACCCACACACACAAAAATCCTAACCTGCACAGTTCAAAGCGATTGCACTAACCATGCGTCCCTATTTCCTAGGGCTCAAGACCACTCGATCGTATCTTCTCGTCTTTGTATCCTACTGCTTCTTCTGAAAAGCGTCGCAGAGCAGATTGGAGATAGTTTCCTGTCTTTTGCTAGCTGTGTAGCTTGTGTTAATATTAAAGTTGTTTGTAGTATCTCTTTTACTTCCTCCATCCATACATTTCTTGGTCTGCCTCTTGACTTGTGACCTGTTGTTGTCGTGTATTAAGCTCTAGATGCTGGTTGGTTTCGTTCCATTTTCACAGATAACCAAACCATTTGATTGTTTGATATTCTGTGAAATAATTTACCAGTACTGTGCCTATCCATTGTTCTTAGTTCTTTGTTGATGACTCTATCTTTTTTTTTTTTTTTCCGGTCTTATATTGCTCTCAAAATGGGTGAATTGAGACAGCGCCCAAGCCCTCACAAACAGCTGTGAGTATTGCCGATTAAGAACCTTCCCTGCAGTGATCGATCAATCTCTATGCTTCTAATTTCCAAGCACAGATAACCACGTCCATGTTTGTGCTAATTCTCAAAATATAATGGTTGGAAGAACCAGGCCAGGCACGTCCCCAAAAAGGTCAACACTTAAAATATGTTTCACAGAACGGAGTGGACACTGCTGGAGCCGTGAGAGAACTGTTGCCTGGGGAAACGGAGAGACCGTTGTTCCCTGAAAGTTCCCTCTGAATCGTTTGCGAATTAAAGGGTTTATTACGCATTATAGAGTTCTTTTTTTCTTTTCTTCCGAAGGCAAGATTCGCATAGAGCAAACAAGTTTTAGGATAATTGCTATCACATGCCTGAAGTCAGTAATTATTAATGTAATTCTCTAAATGAATATCTCAGTTATCTCTAGTTTCCAGATGAAATGGTCTTCGGGATTTACACATTAGTTTGCCAGGCTCTCTAGCGTAGTTGGCTAAACCGGATTGCGCGGAGACCGGATGACGAACTCCTTGTGGTCTGTGTTCAATCCCTGGGGTAGACAGGAGAGCCACATTTTCTCCCAGATTTACGGTATTTACAATGGAATCAAGGCCGAAATGTTGCGATATCCATAATACCGAGCCTAAGGGTTAACAGAACTCATGGCTTCTGGATACTAAAACAAACAAACACATTAGTTTAGTAAGTATGTAACACTGCACGACTGTGTGTGTGTGTGTGTGTGTGTGTGTGTGTGTGTGTGTGTGTTTTCTATCAAACTCCTTTATAAATGGTTTAAACTCGAGAGGAGTGACTTCGTTGTACCAGGTTCTCTCACTGACTCGTTCTCTCTGTTTCTCTCTGGGTGTATGTGTGTGTGTTTGAGTGTGTGTATATTTCTCTCTCTTTCTGAATCTCTGAGTCTTTCTCTGTCTCTTTCTATGTAAATGTCTCTCTCCCTGCCTGTGCGTGTGTGTGTGTGTCTTTCTTCGTCTGTCTGTCACACTGTCTGTCTGTGTCTCTGTATCTCTCTGTCTCTGGCTTTCTTCCCCCACCCCTCATCCCAAATAGAGCCTCTGATCACCCATTGGATGTGTCACACAAATCACGAACTCTAGCCCCAGCGATGATCTATGTGGACCTCCAAAACCGTCAACCTCCAACTCAGCTAAGGAATCCCAAGCAAAGCTCACACCCTTTAGAAGGCGCGGCAAACGGCTTAACCACTACGCCGGGCAGACACCCATATTTTTATATATATATAAAAAAATTATAAATTTTATTTTACGTTTTTGAATCAGTGCTGACAGTTGCAGATCTAATTTCCCGTTGTTGTCATTATGTACTGTAATTTTATGTTACTTTTATTACTTTCTCTAAGCACACTTCAACGGAAGTAATTTGTTTACTTTCACTTTACTCTTAATAAATTCTCAATTTCTAACTATATTTTCCCCAACAAGCTGATGTTAACACGGCAAAACATATCTGCTTGTCATTTGTTTTTAACAGATAGCCATGTATTTTTCCTCTTCCTGGTCAGGATGTAATCAATTTAGTCATGTATGACGCAGCTGTCGGCGTCTGTGGCCTAGACGCTGCGAAAGCGCGTCGTAATGTCAGGGTGCTGGGTTTGATCCCAGTTGCGGACGATTTGTCTTGTTGCTTCGACAGTTGTACCGAGAAGTGACCGTCGAGGAGGCAATGGCAAACAACTGTGTGTAAAAATGTGCCTAGGAAAACCACAACATACAAAAAAAATGTGACAGTCACAACGCTTTCACATCCACATGTGTCTATTGCTCAAATTGCAGGCCACTAAGAAATCACTGGAAAGGGAGAGGGGAAGAGGGTGTTGTTTCGCACTCTTATATTTTTTTTTTTTATTTAAAGAGGTATTCGTTCCCAAAAATAATAATAATAATAATAATAAAATTAATAATAATATTATAATAATAATAATAATAAAATAGCAAATGTTAGTACTAATATGTGATGAATGACAAACAAATATAATATTATATTTGAAAAAAAAAGGAAATTTATGAACTTCTTTCTTTTCTTCTGTTGTCAATATTTGCTTATGATGTTAGGCGTCGCAGTTTATCAGATAATAGGCAGCCGAACCAGAGCGCGCTTGGTAGCTTGATCTGATGTTATTTTATGCAATCTCAATGTGTCAGTGACTCCTTCAGTCAATAATCTTCTCGGTCTTCCTCCGCCTCTTGGTGTTTCGATGTTTAGGTTGTACGCATAGGCTGCAGGCATTGTTAGTTTCTTTCTCATTAGATAGCCAACCCATTTCATTCTTTGTTTCTTAATAAATTTAACGATGAGTGTTGTTCCAACAGCTCTTGTGATCACGTCGTTTCTCACTCGATCTCTTCTGGTTTTATTCGCAGTTATTCTCAAACATCTCATCTCACAGGTGGTTAGTTTTCATTGGTGTTCTTTTGTTAATGTCCAAGTCTGGCACTGGTAACCTAAAGTCGGTATAAATATTATATTTACAATGTGTCTGTTTGCCTCTATTGGGATAGCAGGGTGTTTTATATTGGATCAAGTTGGTACGTGACACTGTTGGCTGGTTAAATTCTAGTTTCTATCTCTCTTATTGTACCATTGTATTTAAATATGCTTCCCAAGTATTTAAATCGAGCACTCGCTTTCAGGCTTTGATATTTGATCTTTGTGTCGATGATTTGTTGCTTCCTACTTATTCTAATGACTTTATGTGGGTGTGTGGGGGGGGGGGGGGGGTCAGTATTGATCTTCATGTGATGTTTAAGGCAACCGTCGTATAGTTGGTTTATGCGGTCCTGCAGCTGTTTACTTTCACTGTGGAATATGCACTGATCGTCGGCAAAGAGCAGCTCATTAAAGTCCTTCTGTTTATTGACATCTGGTGCTGTTATGTCTATTTTATTAATATTGTCCATGAATATTACAAAAAGTAAATGTGAAAGAACACACCTTTGCCTTACTCCTGATGTTAGTGGCAATCAGTTTGTGAGGCCACCTCTTGTTCTGAAGGCTTTTTTACTTTCTTTATAAATAGCTCCCACATAGTCTTACAATGTTCCATTTATACCACAGTTTTCAAGGATATCACAAAGTAAATCTCTGTTTCGCTCTGTCAAATGCCTTTTCTTGATTTATAAAAGCGATATTCATTTGGTGTCTGTGTTCTAATTATGTATGAACAAATAGTTAAAAACAGAACGTCCATACATGGTTATGGAAGCCATTTAGCCTCCGTAAAAACTTGGAAGGGAAAAGGGAAGGGGGTTTCAATGTGTCTCAATTCTCATGTTTTGCCCTCCTTAGTAAGTGCATGTTTTAATAATAAAATGCTCGTCAAATGTGTCTAGTTTACTTTTCTGTTCTTCTTTATAGGTTTCCTTCCGCGAGTCATGAATCTCAGGAGATATCCTTATTTTCATTGCTTGCATCTTTTGAGGCAAGCAGCGACAATAATTATTATGCAGCTTAAACACTACAATTTGAGGTCTTGAGTTCAAATCCTGATGGAGGCGGATTCTTTTTTTTTTTTTTTAAAGACTGGCTTAGCCTAAAATTAGTCCTCGGAAATATTGCTGAAAGTGAAGACTGGTCTCCTATCGACTGCCGAGTGGTCTATAACCATATAGACCTAGCACCATATATATGGCGCGCCAGTGACGTGAAAACTGTTACTTCTAGAGCTATAAATAATAAACATGTACAGTAGTACCTCAATGACGAAGGTCTCTAGTCACGAACAAACCGGCAAAGAAACACAGTTCCTGAACAAGTTTTGACTCTATTCGCAAATCTGCGCACCAGCGCCCAAAAACTGGCTGGTGCCATCGTTTTCAGCTCAGTTGTACTCACATTTGCGCGCTGCGAACATTGCCGTTGCGTTGGACGTGATACAAACTTATTTCCGCCAAGCTCAAACTCGTTGTGGCTTCAAAACAGTGAAAATTTTTATTGTAGTAGTGTAAAGAAGTCTAATTGTATTACATTAGAAACAAAAAAGTAAATAATAACTAAACGTGAGAATAGTGGTCGTGTTTCTGATCTCGGCAAGCAGTACGACATGGCTACTTCTGGCATATGTACCATCTTAAACAACTAAGATGCACTAAAGACTGCTGATGTGGGTAAGGAGGGATTATGTTGATGAAGCAACGGTCTCAAACGTTAGAAGAAGTGGGAAAATAGTTATCCACCGCGCCAGCAATTAAACCCCTTCCTTGGATTTAAAAAAAAAAAAACGAGATATAGCCACACAGTTGTCCTAACTTAATATGGATTGGGACTCTCCTTCAAATGAGTAGTTCCCCCACCCCCCATCCCCCACCTCACTATCTGCCTGTGCCAGTACTATCAAACTATCAACCACACAGGCAGTCAAACTGCTACTTTGTATGGAATATCTATGCCACATACAAGGTCCGACAATTAAGTAATGAGACTGATTTTATTATGGCCAAGTCAAAAATGCCATCTATGAAGTAAAGCATCGAATCTAAAGAGGAAACGTTCATCTATGATCTGGCAACATTTCATCGCCGCTCGATAAGCAGACAACAAACAAACCGCCATTTTGTTGACCTAGTCAAATGTGCATTGTTACGTAATCAGCATGGAGCAAAAAGCTAACATTAAATTCTTTATAAAACTCAGAAAAAGTGCCATTGAAACAGTTATATGTTTGAACAAGTTTATGGGGATAATTGTTTATCTCGTGCACACATTTTCAGGTGGTATTCACGATTGAAAAATTGTGTGAAAATGATTACTAATGCACCTAGACCTGACGGCTTTTTGCTGCATTTAATGCCTGATTATGCTATTGGTCTAGCCAAGACTACAGTAGGTGCCAATTATTTCACACAAGACAGTGACCTTTATTCTGTGCTGGGGTGACCCGTTTGCCGTGATATTGAAACTGCGATTGTCCGATTAAAGGTCACGTCATTTTGAATTTGTGTAAGGAAGTAAGATTTATTTTCCACTTCTTTCTGGCCAAATGGTACTAGCCTCATATTCTTGTAGACTAATCGGCGTTCACTGGTGACGTGACACTCCGGCCTCCTTTACTTTCCTTGATATTTCACGGTACCTATTTGGGCCCAGTCAACCCGGGAGCATAGGTCAACTGTAAAATTAAAACACAATAAATAAAACAACCTTACAAATTTTCTTAGGAGCGTGCTCAGTCAGCTCACGCCTTGCTTAAGTGCGTAAAAATAATAACAACAATACAATGAATAGCAGATAAATATATTTTATCTTTTAAAAAATGCAAAAGGTATTTTTTTTTTTAAACTTTTTAAATATAACGTCTTTACATAGTTACAAGACCTTAAAATTTTCTACTTCAAAGATTTTGCACCCCAAGCTTTTACACCCTCTTGTCACATCTATAGACCATCTTACAATACTCCGTTTCGTTAGGCATTAGCGTTTAGGAAGCCTAGGGGGAAAAGAATAATTGAGACGATCTTTTTGTTTTTTTTTTTTTTAATGTGAACTTCCACTCACAATCAAAGTTTATAGTTTGATCATGGAGTACGACTGTGATACTAAAAGTACTCTGCGATTGCCAAATGGGGTTTCCTGATAAAACCAGGATTGACCGGAGATTCCACTTCTGTTGTTTGAGTCACAGGCTGGCTGTAACCTGAAGCGTCTGGTGATGGAAAGATCGTTTACAGACATGTCGGTGGAAGCGTGCCCAGAAGAGAGATTCCAGGACAAGCAGATGCCAGCTCTTGCTACTGGACAGGGGTCCCGACACACAGAAAACAATGATGGGATGGGGGGGGGGGGGGAGGGCGTTCAGTCCTTTATAAATTTTCGGGGAGACGATGGTGAAAGAACTACATGGTGATCTAAGAATATTGGTCAATGGCAGATTAGTGAATATAACATTCACTTGTGGAAACATACAATTTAAAAACAATGCTGGAGTTAGTTCTGCAACGACCTGTAAAAGATATGCAGCTAACTAGAGTTGAGGGAAATTGCGTGTTTTCATATGTTAAAAAAAAAGACCTGAAGATCTGTGAAAGATGATGTGCGGGGCGAGGGGGAGGGGGTGTATGGAAGTGGAGAGAGGAAGCCCATTAAGATGGATTATAGATGGTATAGATCAGTGGTTTTTAATCTAGAGACGCGATGAAGTTTCAACTGGACTAGCACGGTAGGGGTATCCTCTACCAAAGGAGATAGTAAGGCACCTCCTTCCCTCAGCTAGCCTACGGAACACCCTTGGGCAAAGTGGAGTACCTGTTTAGAATCACCACCCCCGCCCGCCTTCCCCCCCCCCTTTTTTTCCCTAATCAGGGTAACGTGACACCATGAGAGCAGAGTGGGAACTGCGCTTGAGAGCTGAAGACAGATCGGTGTTGGCGATGGTCTTAAGTTTCCCGACATTAGTCAGAGGATCGCACACTATAGTGACAATGCCTACGGTCACGCGACCAGTAGGGTCACTGTCAAGAAGGAAGGCAATGACATATAATATTCTTCAAGATGTCAAGAAAAGGTATGCTTTCACAAACATAGTATGAAAAGTTATGAACTTGAGGTCGGCTCTGTGGGTAAGTCGATGCGAACGCTTCGTAATGCCGGGATGCCGGGTTCGATCCCAGCTGCGGGCCATGAGCATTGCTTTGGTTTCGACAGTGGTATTAAGAAAGCCAACCCTCCAGGAAGCAATGGCAAACTACCGGACGTAAATTTGCCTAGAAAAACCATACAACAGCCAGGGACTGTTGGGTTGGTTCTGCAACGTCCTGTAAAGGATACGCAACTAACCTATGAATTCGAGAACTTGGTAACAACTGGCGAGTTTGTTAGAACGAGTGCAAGAGGAAAGTAAAGGGGTAAATACATGGATTGACTGGACAGATTGATGGAGTGAGACGAAAACACTGAACCGATTCATGATTCTCGTGATCGTGTGAAGTGGTTAAACATGTCAGGCTACGATTACATGCACGGTAGATGATAATGATTAAAGGCTGGGTCGCCCTTGGAGCCAGGGTCAAATAGTTTTTAAAAATCCAGCTCCACAACCCACGATCTTCATAGCGGCAGGCGAGCGTCTATACCACCACAGCTCTCTTGCTTTTTTTTTTTAAACAGCCTTTTTTTTTTTTCAAACTGAGCTTTCATTTGTAGGTACTTGAAAGCAATCTTCAGCTACCGATTCAACATAATCATAGCCGACATGGCGTTGTCTAAAACTGTTAAAGCACATTAAATCTATAACTCTTTCAAACTCAAAAGTCTGCATATACAATAGAATTACGTGCGCTTTCATTGTTAATTAGAAACCAGTGAACGTGGTATTTCGGCGTCACCAAAACTCGACTAAACTATCTTACAGTTACAACTGACACTTGACTAATACGGGGATTAAACACAGGCTGCTTTGCAACCTAAAATAACCCATAAGATTAGTTTCTGACTTCGAGAACTATCAAGAACGACTACCAAATCTTCTATTTTCGAGCAACGTGAGACAAACACTGTGACATGGAAAAGCAACATGGGAAATTGCTGTAAAATCCAATATCGACAGAATGGACAGACTGAAAATCCAGGCTGACAGAATAATTACTGGCCCAACAAGTCACTTAGCCATCTTCACACAAGGAAGAGGTCAATACAATACCACGGTCTAATCTATCACTGAAAGACAAGACAAGATAATAAACCAGTAATCAAATACTTGTATAACGAACTGTTAGTCTATTGTGGTATTAAAAGCTTGTCATGCCAGCAATTTACATTGTTTGGTCATGTAATGAGAAGGAGAAACCTCGAGTACATCGTGACGATAGGAAAGTTGGAGGAAAGAAGAGGCAGAGGGAGACGGAGAGAACAGAGGCTGGACGGTCTGAAATCGTGATCTGGAAGGCCATCTGTGTAAGAGCTGACTGAAAGTACACGAGACAGAAGGATTTTGATAGACATGACTACCAACAAGGCATGGCCTTAAAGAAAAAGATACCAGTCTATTCAGAAGATACCAGTCTATTCAGACTCAGCGTATAGAAATAGGGAGGAGAGGGTAACTGGTGTCTGGCTGATACAATTAACGATTGGAGAAAAACGAACAAAAAAAATGTAGCTAGGAAGCTTGATGCAAGTATAGACACCTAAATAACAAGCTGGCGTTTCGACCAAAGTCTTTATCAAGAAACGACACAACAAAACACTTCGCCATACTCGCACACAAAACATTCACATAAATGACAAGAACACATAGTTCGTGAAAGGGGTCGTTTCTTTCATGTCCAAAATTTCTACTGTCCACATTTCCCCAACTGTTGTTTGCCACTGCTGATGTTAATGCTGCTGTTACTACTGCTGCTGCTTCTGCTAATGTCGCTACTAACGGTGATATTTTTTTATTTTTCGGCTGCTAACGCTATTGCTGCTGCTGCTACTACTGCCGATGCTGGTGCTGACAGTGCTACTAGCACTGCTGCTGCTACGGCTGCTACTTGTATTACGTCTGCGCTTTTCCCGATTAGAACATATGAGCTCACCCATCTCGCTCCGAGCAGTCCTTTTGTCATCTCCGGGTGCTTCTTCTGTGAATATATATTGCATACCTCCTCCGTTTTCTTCTTCCTGTTAATATCAGTCGTAGTAATAGTGTTGGTATCAGTATTAATTACAGCAGCTGTATTAGCAGCAGCAGAAGCAACTTTGGATCTGAAGAAATTCCAAATGGCTGAGTAAGAGCAATAATAATAATAATAATAAGAAGAAGAAGAAGAAGAAGAAGAAGAAGAAGAAGAATAAGAAGAAGAAGAAGAAGAAGAAAAGAAGAAGAAGAAGAAGAAGAAGAAGAAGAAGAAGAAGAAGAAGAAGAAGAAGAAGAAGAAGGGGAGGAGGAGGAGAGAACGAACAACAAAACCAACAACAACATCAATAATAATAATAATAACTACAACAATAATAATAATGCACCAAGTTAAAACATGAGTGGAAACTAAAACTAAAAAGTTGCATTCTAAGGTTATAATGACATGCTCTGGCAAATTTTGCCGGTTAACTGAACACAGACAAAAAGCTTATAGGCTTACTTGATGTTTCCTTTATATCTGTTATTATCCGGTGTGACATATAGGAAAACGGGGAAATAGATACATACATTCTTCCAATGTGAACTGAAAAGAAACCCCCAAAAAATCTACAGCTACGTGAGACAGATTTAGAGTCAGCAATGGCGGAAGAAGCCAAGCATATTTAATTGATGACATGTGATACTAGGGTGTAGATCTCTTACAATCTGGAATGATCTTTGTAATCTATCGTTCTTTCAAGTTCCTTGCTGGCATTAGTTTCCCATTCATCACATCAAGAGCCAGACAGCGAAGGAACACACGTCATGGCTTCTTTCATACGTAAAGAAAGGAGATGTTGGATTGCTTATGGAATTCAAAGAAAGACAACAAGATGTAACGGAAGTTGTGGTGTTATTTTCAAGTGTGTATCTGATACTACTGAAAAGGAACGAAAATAGAAAGAATAGTGTAATATTTATATTGCAAAGCGTTAGTTAGGCATTTTTCAATGTCGTAATTATAAAAGCAAAAGGAGCTAAGTGTAATGACGATGTTTGATTTTCATTCCAGAGTTGTTTAGTACTTCACAAATTGAACAACAATAATAGCTTATCTCTTTTATACAAACTAAACAAAGATGTTTAGCCTGAGGTCAGCGGATTATATGCGGTCCTTCTGGGAGATCAGTCCCGTTTTCTAATATGTTAAAAATGTGTATAGATTGCTAAAGGTGTTGTTAATATTATTATTATTATTTGCTTGATCTTTAGAATTCAGAACTGAAATGCTACAGACAAATTCTTACAATACCGTGAACCAAGAAGAAGAAAACCTGTTGACAGTCAGCATGACTAATACATCAAGGATAAATGGCTCATAAACAGCATTATGGACATGTTAATGGTCATTATGGTCTATTATTGTTGTTGCTGTTGTTGTTATCGATCCAGTGGCGCATGAGCTTTCGCCCTTTGGCCCAATGCCATGTAGTTGAATTTGCATGTTTTCACAAGCTGTTCTTTTCCTCCGTACAAGGTGTCCTACTTGTCTGGTCTCGGAGGGAGTAGCATTCTTCTAGTCTCGCTGAGTTGTGGGCACTCAAAGAGATGGTGGTCAACAGTTTCGTAGGGGTAGTTACATAGCTGGCACTCTGAGGAGTGTTGTGGCTGTATTCTGTTTAGATGTTCACTGAGTGGAGTATGTTGTGTTCTAAGTCTGAGGATAGTGGACTGGTCCCTTGTTGTCCATAAACTTCCTTTCCAGTGTCTCCCATTATGATCTGTAACGAATGGTGGTGCACGGTGCAGAATTTTTTTAGTTTCACGATAGTCTCCCCAAACAAACTAGTTTACGTTCATTTGATAACTTTTTTTGACTGGTCTGCTGTCAGGGGGGTTACGGGTGTACCGCATTCTTGTTTGCTTTCTGGCTTGTCTTGCATTTACGTTTTTCTTACGAGAAAGAGGATGCCTGTGACATAGGTTGCAGCACTCTCTAGAGGGATTGTGTGTTAGCCCAAATTTTAAAATGTTTTTGTAGTGTTAAAAGCGCTGGCGTGCTTAAATATACAACCCGCGATATCAATGACATTGCTGAACACCACTGTAGCAGTGTGCGAAGGTCATGTGACTCAAGGGCAGAAGTGAGCTAGCGGTCTCTGGTGGGACTATAAAGGAACTAACCATGAATTTTTAGGTGCGCAGCAATACACACAGGCGTCCGATCTTACTACCCAGAGACCAGGGGGAAATTACCAGAAGTAAATGTCCAAAAAAAAATCTCAGCCTTCATCGAGGGTCTAACCCGAAACCTCCAGCACTCGAAGCGGACGCCATACCTCGGGACCACTCAGTCCCATTTATAATAATAGTGTTTCCTAATATATAGATATAACAAATTTACGTTACAAAGGGCATGCGTTTTAAAATTACATTTATGGCTTTGGTTTTACTATAAATGGTGGTTCAGAAGGATGTTATGTAGAAAGCTCGCTCTCCTACAAGATACGCCTGGCCAAAATAAAAGCAGCAAGGAAAAAGAGAAAACATCAAGAAGGAAAGGGCAGGAGGATCTCACACGGACACAGAAAAGGACCGAGCGGTCTGACTTTGAAGGAAAAAGGGCCAAGCCCAGAGACTGCTCAAATACCAGAACTTCAGCCATGAAACCAGAACACAAATATAAACGGAGACTGTTAGCAGCTTTGGCTAGCTAGCAGCAGATTGGGTACTTAATTTATAACTTACCCCTGACGTCACGACAGCGTCACGGGAGACATTCCCAATAAATTCTAGGGTGTTCAGGTTGTAGTTTCCAGCGATTTATCTACAGCCAAGTTTAAGGTTAGGGTTAGCATTAGAAGACACTGGATGAACGCTCAAAAAAAAAAAAAAAACCACACAACAGCACACTTCCACCCCTTGAAATAATGGACTGTAAGGTCAGCTGTGGATTTCCCACGGGGATTTCGTGTTTGGGGTACGTTATAAATTAAGAACCGCAGATTGAACGCGGTCGAGATTTTTTTTATTTTTTTATTTCTCAAAAGGAACAGATACAGCTTGACCACTGTGCTTTCTTCCAATTCCAATTCCAGTTGATTAACAAAAATTCCAAACTTGATCCTTTTTTCAGCCGCCCAGAGGCCTGCTATATGAAGGCAGGTTCCTTGGCTACCTTATTTGGGCCTGAATATTCTTTGTGGTAACTATGTGGTGCACTTTCTTATCCAGAGTATCATTTATATCCTGCTTCCATCTTCGTGATAGTCTTTTGTCCCTTTTCTTGTAGCCGTGCCTTCTGCGTTTTTTTTTTTTTTTTTTTATTTTCTAATCTGCTTGATATGGTCAGCTAATGTCAGAATGTCTGTCTAGCCAATATGCTATTTACTAGCCAGTTCAGATCTTTTTAGTTAGTCTTTACTACTGAGTATAGGGGGGGGCGCATAGGGCAGAGGTCACAGCTTTCCATGTCTGCCGGTTTCTTGCCACCTGTTTTAGGTTTTGGATGTTTGTTAGGCCCATGACTGAGCCTTCCATGATGATGGTTCTCTTGGTCTTTCCCGTTTTCGTTTCCCTTCTGGTGTCCATATGAAGGCTTAATTGAACGTGTCTTATCCATTCTGAGTGCATGGCGGATGTAGTTCCTGTTGTGCTTTCTTATAGAAGTGGATACATTATCTTACTTGGTCTTTTGTCTTATTTGCGTATTGGATCTCAAATCTGCCCAGAGGAGATTTAGTATTCTTTTAAGACATGTTCTCAAAGTTAGCACTGGAATCACACACAAAAGTTGAATATAGTTATATACAAGTCGTTACCCCCCGTAGGATGCAATTTTTTGTTATTTGAAGCCCAGCCCTTGCTTCTGCCGGGAGCCCTGAATATAGCCGGGGCACAGATATGGCCGTGCTGTTGATATGGCCTAACGGCTGAAAAGGGTTTCTTGGACCTCTCCACGGGTGATCCTCATCCGCATGGTGGCACTTTGTGTCACCGGATGTTAATCGCTTGAGTGATGTCCAGTTGAAGTACAACTACCTACCTACCTGCCTACCTACCTATACAAGAGTTGAAGATTTTAAGTTATGTGTGTTTGCTGAATTCAGATCTTGTAGTATGTTAGTATTTCGTTTCTTCTTCGTCCATGGTATTCTGAGAGTCTCTCATTAGCGTTTCAGCTCAAAGGCCCATATTTTCTTTCTTAAAGTCAAGTTCCTATGGTTCTATTTTTTTAAATCTTCAATAATAATTATCATATTACCAATAATAAAATAATAATAATAATAATAAGTGTCTAGCATTGATGTGCCTAGCGTTAAAGAGGCCTTTACTTGTTTATCATTATTACTTGTCTCACACATACAAACACGCACACACACACACGTAAAATACAGTGGTGCATCGGGCATGTAATGTTAGATTAAGACGCACCGTCACAGAGAAAACACTGAGAAGAGGCGCAAAAATAATAAGTATCATTATAACTATTCCACTAGCTTAATTTTTTTAGGTCTCCCCGGCCCCCCCCCCCCCCCAACCCCTTTACCACATCCCGTTCCTCATAACTCTCCCCCGAACATTATTTGGAAATGGATGGCCTGGGTTCAAATGCATAATTGGTATTATTTACTAATATTACTAATAATACTATTATTTGCTGAATGGCAAAAATAAAGAATTAAAAACACCGACACGTGAGCATTTAGGAGAACTGGCTCATAAACAGCATCCTGCCGTGAAAGCTGAGAAATTTGGGTTTGGTTAAACGTCACGAGGGCCTGGATAGAACAGCAATGGAGGATGAAATTTCTGGAGAAGAAGCAGAGTCAGACCTCCGCGAATGTGGATGCAAGATATTAAAGATGCATTGGCTATCAAAGCACACAAGGCTGGAGATTTAGCTAGAGAACGGGAGACTTTCAGGCGTGCCAAGAGCAACGTTCTGTAAAGGACCTGCTGAGTGATCACGTATAGTTTTGGTTCCGGTTTATCATCATCATCATCCCGTAACACTACGTGTCGTTGGTCACCAGTTTCTGTTGACTGTCTGGTCAAGGTATATCGGTATAAAGCAACATACCGTTTTGAAGCCCCACCCTATTGTCGTGGGTGGTCCTAATTTAAACAAACGTTGGGTTTTGGCACTTGCGCTTGGGGGATTATCATCCGAATGGTGGCACTTTGCGTCACCGGTTAATCGCTGGTCTGGCAATCTGATAGTCTGGTCGTCTTAGTTTCAGCTTTATAGCAAACAGGTCACCCCATCGCTGCTCCGCTCCTGTGCCAACGAAAAACACACACAATGTTCGTCGCAGTTCCTTGTGGAAAGATTGACAGACTGCTGTCTCAGCATATGCACTAGCATACACACACATTAAAGCATACGGTAGCCATCCGAAGCAAACTACTGGACGTAAATTTGCCTAGAGAAACCACACAACAGCCAGGGGCTGCTGGGGTTGTTTCTACAACGTCCTGTATAGGATACGCAACTAACCTTTTTTAGCCATCCGAAGTGCTAACACAAACAGTCCGACATTAGAAATGCAGTTCATCATTGATGGTAGCAGGTCACCATCAGATCAGCAGTTCCTACTATTATTACTACTAATATTACTATTACTACTACTACTACTAATACTACTACTACTACTATTACTGCTGCTGCTGCTACTACTACTACTACTGCTACTACTACTGCTACTGCTGCTGCTGCTACTACTACTGCTACTGCTGCTGCTACTGCTGCTACTACTACTGCTGTTGCTGCTGTTACTATTGCTGCTGCTGCTGATACTTTAACTACTTCTTCTTCTTCTGTCCCTCCTTTTTTTCTTCTTCTTCTTCTTCTTCTTTTTCTTCTTCCTTTTTCTCTTCTTCTTCTTCTTCTTGTATGACTTCACCACCTGTAAACTCTGGTGGAAAGTTCTGTTGTTCGTCCACCTCCGGACATTAGTCTTGTTCTTGAACCTGAATGTTGCGTACACATGCGTCATACAAATATAAAATATATGCATGCAGACTGTTGGTTCCTTGCCTCTCATGTAGATGCACTCCGATTCCGAAGGACGCCCCCAATTATTCGACTCTTACGACATGCTTGTTGGTAAGGCAGTAGGTCTGTTATTGTTTTCCCTACAATGGGGCTCCGGAACACTCTTGGGGAATTCGCTGCCATTCAACAGCAGACAAGTGGTTTTGTATTGACAATATAAGAATACTCTTCGCTCCGTTTAGAATTTATACCACATTTACCCTGCTTTGTGTCAAACTTTCTATTTACATTTAACTAGAGTAGTGGTTCTCAATCTTTCTAATGCGGCGACCCTTTAATACAGTTTCTCATGGTATGGCGACCCTCACCATACAATTTTTTTCGTTGCCACTTCACAACTTAGTAAATATGTGCTTTCGGATGGTCTTTGGCGAGTCCTGTGAAAGGGTTGTTCGACCTACAAAATGGTCGCGGCCCACAGGCTGAGAACCGCTAAACTAGAGGATGTGAGGGGCAGGGGTGGATGAGGGGCAGAATTCTCAAAGAAAATGTAAACACCAATGATTGACGCCGCTATCTGAAATCATTCCTGAGAGGATGAAACCTGTAGATCTCATTCAGAAGATCGTCTTTTTTAGACAGCCGAGTTTTTTTGTTTGTTTTTTTCCCTGCTTGTTTTCAGTGATCTATTGCTATTCCTGCTTGCTTTAAATAGTCATCCACTTTATAGACCAAACATTCAAATATAGGGTCATGCTGCAGGGGGTGGCTTTTTTCACTAGTGGTTCGATGTTGACAAAAGATAAGGGTAAAATACGCCTGCGGGCGCGCTCACACACGTCATAAATGCTCGTGTGTACATATCGCCAAATGGGAGATGGATTTCAAAGGAATATTTCTGTTTAAGGCTATTATAGTGCCTCTTCTTTGAAGTGGACGTGTGGTCTAAATTAACGTGTATCGGAATTATGGTTCAGATATAATGCACCGTTGTTTGTAAACAACAGAACAAGAGAAACTGCAAGGAGATATTTAGCAGTGGTGTAAATGTGAATAAATAAATACATTGAAAATTGTTACACTTCCATTAAGGACTGGCAATTTAATTCGTCCGCAAATATTCGTGTCTGTCTGTTCATATTTCTATCTGTCTACGATCCAGTCTCCCTCTCTCTCTCTCTCTCTCTCTCTCTCTCTCTCTCTCTCTCTCTCTCTCTCTCTCTCTCTCTCTCTCTATCTATCTATCTATCTATCTATCTATCTATCTATCTATCTATCTATCTATCTATCTATCTATCTATCTATCTATCTATCTATCTATCTATCTATCTATCTATCTATCTATCTATCTATCTATCTATCTATCTATCTATCTATCTATCTATCTATCTATCTATCTATCTATCTATCTATCTATCTATCTATCTATCTATCTATCTATCTCTATCTATCTATCTATCTATCTATCTATCTATCTATCTATCTATCTATCTATCTATCTATCTATCTATCTATCTATCTATCTATCTATCTATCTATCTATCTATCTATCTATCTATCTATCTATCTATCTATCTATCTATCTATCTATCTATCTATCTATCTATCTATCTATCTATCTATCTATCTATCTATCTATCTATCTATCTATCTATCTATCTATCTATCTATCTCTCTCTCTCTCTCTCTCTCTCTCTCTCTTTCTCTCTGGGAGGGGGGTGGCCTAAGTAATGAGTAGAGACGATTCTTTGAAGTCTGCCAACAACAGCCGTTCATGGTCAAAAAATGTGTTCAGCATAATATAACTATCGGAAACCTGTAACTTTAATGTCTTTCTTTTTTCTCAGCATACTCACTTCTGCTGCTGGGCTCAAAGGGGTGACACCACAATTTATCGCCTGCCACTAAGCCAAAGGCAAATGTCTCACCCTCCCTCCGTATGTAAAGCTGCAAGTTGTTAAAACCCTATCCCCCGCGTTTCTTCTTTTAATAGTGGGTCAACATCCACAGCACCCACTGTGAACGCACCCACTGTGAACGCACCCACTGTGAACGCACCCACTGTGAACGCACCCACTGTGAACGCACCCAATGTGAACGCACCCACTGTGAACGCACCTTCTGATTTTGCAGTTCCTTATGAATACCCTTTGAAATGTCCCAGCCGCCGCATCGAATTATTTCGCTAGCGAGCGTATGCTTCGGCAACGGTTCAACTGTATTGCCGCATCAGTTGTGGTGATGATGAAAGATCTATGGCGAATGACGTCATTTCCGAAACAATCGTTCCCAGCTTCGGTACAGATTTGTTACCGTGCGTTTCCTGCCTTCGTCGACGACTGCTACTTGTCGACATCCTTCAAGTGAAAGAAAATGAATCCACGCTCTTTGAACTTCTTTGGTGGATTGTGAATAAGCAGGGAAATTTTGTAAATGGTCAGAAACAGAACCGACGCATCATGGGACGATAAGCACGTGCTCGTTATTCACTGGTCAGTAACTATCATGGAACAACGAATTAGATCTGTTGTAGAACCGATTCTGAGCCCAGCACAGGTCGGTTTCAGGAAAGGCAGAGGGTGTACTGATGCTGTTTTCACCCTAATGCAAATTAGCGAAAAGACAATAGCACTCAAAGACCAAATGAACATCGCTTTTATAGACCAGGAGAACGCTTTTGACAAAGTGAACAGAGATTTTCTATGGGATATCCTTAAAAACTATGGTATAAATGGAACAATGCTAGTCTGTGTAAGAGCTATTTATAGAGAAAGTGAAAGCGTCATCAGAACCAGAGCTGGCCTCACAGACTGGTTCTGAGTAACATCAGGAGTAAGGCAAGGGTGTGTTCTTTCACCTTTACTTTTCATAATAATTTGACATATTTTCAGTAACGCCCATGCAAGTGTATAAAGTAATTGTATTGTTCAATTACCAAATATGTACGTACCGCATGCGTCGCGCATGCTACTCGTTTCGTCGTATTCCAGATAAATGCGATGTAGTAAATGCCAAGACATGATCGCATGAGCAGTGCATCGCATATATTGGAAACAACAACAACAACAACAACAACAAAAACAACACTAAAAAGCAATGCAACAAAATCAAACAAACTTAAATAAGCAATAACTAACTTATCGAGTTCTTTCGCCAGCATCAATCTATTTTAAAACAATCTGACAAATGTGTCAAACTCGACGCTCGAGAAGAAATGCTCGTTTGTTGAAGTCTGCTGCTCCCGAAAGTTTTCTCATCCGTCGCAGGATCAATACAAAACATCACTCACATGTTTTTGAGGGGCAAGGAGTGAAGTTTGCCAAGTCAATACTGAGAAACTAAACAGAATTAAAGGGCTTTTGGACACTGGTCTATTCACGTGTCGCTTATTGAAAAGTGAATCAACAGTGCTGCGGAAAAGAAGACATTCGCATATTTGTCCTACACTTGGAAACGGTTCCTGGTGCCAGGAAAGAACAATTTTTAAAACGTTCATTTATAGAGCCATCAAGCGTTTTCTGTTCACACATTATGGTCATTAAGTATGTTCAGTGGAGTTAAGAAGTCGTCGTGGCGGAGCGGCTAGACGCTCGCCGCGGATCGGAAGGTCGTGGTTTTGCTGCCTGGCGGAGCCGGACATTTTTTTCTTCAAAAATGACCTTGGCTCCCAGGCGACCCAGCCTTGAGTTGGTATCAGGTGCAGTCATGGGAAGTAAAGGCGGCTGGCGTGATACTGACCACATCACCCATCTTGTGCCAATTGGTCTATAAAAATACAGGTCTAGCCATATAAGCTCAATGCGCCTAAAGGCGTGAAAAACGGTCCTTTACCTTTTTTTTTCATGCGCCACTGATGTTTCTTGTTAGGGTTAACATGGGTCCCGTTTTCATCGGGACAGTCCCGTATTTTTAGATGTGCGCGGTTTTACCGTCGGTACTCCAAATAGAAATAAACTAATTGTCCCGTGTCTGATAAAAACACTTCACATACACACACAAAAACTAATTGTCCTGTGCTTGATAAAAATCTAGTAAACAGCTTGAAAATAGAATATAAAGTTATATTTATTTCTGCAAACCTTAATAAAGTAGTTTTAGATACTTTTAATAATAATATTAATTCTGTATAGGGGGGGGGGGGGGGGGTGTTCTTCGAAATTGTTTTCTTGTGTATGTATGTGTAGTAGTAGTAGTATATTTAACCCTCCAGGACACCACACAAGCGATAAACACCCGATGACACAAAGTGCCACCATGTAGATGAGGATCACCCGTGGGGAGGTGCCAGAAACCGCGTTCAGCCGTTAGGCCATATTTATGGTCGGGCTATATTGCGGCCCCTGGCAAGAGCCAGAGTGGGGATTCCAAATAACGAAACATTCCATCTCACAAGAAGTTGACTAGATTAAGAAATATAATTGTGTGGGTTAAACTAATTTGCTAAAGAAGTCCCATTTGTAGCTCAAAATATTAGTGGATCTGTAGTTGTTTTTTTTTTTTTTTTTCTTAATGGGAACTTTTTTGTGTTTCTGTAAGATAGTGCTCTCATAGCTCATTAAAATTAATGTGTCATCCGTTGACACATACTGCGGCTGGAATTAATGTGTTGTCCGTTGACGCATACTTCAGTTTGGAATATGATGCTTAGTTTCATAGGTACCCTGGGAGTTCTGTCCCCTTTTCCCACTTAAAATAATGGTAAGAGGATTATGGCCCCTCTCACCACATAAGTAAATCTTTTGAAAACCTTTTGGCTTACTATACATACAGAGCTGCACCGACATTTTAAAGACAAATCGGGACTTGTTGGGTGATGTCGTCAACATCACGCCTGCCGCCTTTACTCCCCAGGACTTTACCAGGTACCCATCGACCCGAGAGCCAAGAACATTTCTGAAAGGGAAAAAAAACGGCCGTCTCCGTTCGGATTCGAGCCCGCGACTTTTGGATCCGTAGGCGAACTTTTTGCTGCTACACTCTGGCTGATCTATCTGTACGTGTGGATTATTTTAGTATTTGATTACACAATTCATACTATTTCAAATAGGTCATATTTACTTGCTATTATGCACAATGTTTTGCTCTTTATTCATAGGCTCTCAACCAGCTTAGGTTAAGCCGTCCTATCCTTTGCTACCACAGCCGACTCACCGCATGTCATCCCCATCTTTTTAACTTCATTCCCTAACTCTCCTCCCTGTATTTCAATGTCAATGCGGTTTCCAGTTCAAAGAAATTCTAGTTATACTGCTCTCGGTTTTCTTTTTTTTTTTTTTTTTTCAGTGTATGTCCTATCCAACGTCATAGTCTTTCCTTCACTTTTTGATTCACTAGAATTGTTTAGTTCTTTCGAAAAGCTTCATATTACTAATTCTGTCGAATCATTTGATTCCTAATCTTTAGAAGCACCAATCGATGAACGGCTAGCAGTCTACCGACTATTGTGTTGAATGTTCTCCTTTTTTCGGCTCCATATAGTATGACATTAGAGTTAAATATTGTGAGTTTAGTATTAGTTGTAATTTCCTTAGACTTTTCACAAATTTCTTAATGGGAAAACCGATGACGCTGAGTTCTTGATTTTGCACCTTGTATATATTTATGTTAACATCTAAATCAGTTACTCTAACTTTATCTGTATTACTGCTAAAATGTCTACATGTCTAATCTATCTATCGAATTTGTCTGTATGTCTGTCCGTCCGTTCGTCTATTTATAATCTACCTATATAATCAGTCTCTACAATCTCTCTATATAATATGTCTGTCTGTCTGTATGCCTGTCTGTCTGTCTTTTAATGCTATTATTCATTTGATGCGCGGCGTTCCTGGTCTGTCTGTCTGTCTTTTTGTCTGTCTGCCTGTCTATCCATCCATCTATCTATCCATCCATACATCAATCTATATCTGTCTGTCTTTTTGTCTGTCTGTCTGTCTATCCATCCATACATCAATCTATATCTGTCTGTCTGTCTATCCATCCATACATCAATCTATATATGTCTGTCTATCCATCCATACATCAATCTATATCTGTCTGTCTGTCTATCCATCCATCTATCCATCCATACATCAATCTATATCTGTCTGTCTGTCTATCCATCCATCTATCTATCCATCCATACATCAATCTATATCTGTCTGTATGTCTATCCATCCATCTATCTATCCATCCATACATCAATCTATATCTGTCTGTCTGTCCGTCCGATCGGGGCACTGCTTGACCTACAGTAACATGTTCATGAAGATACTGTCTCTAATAAAAGTTACCTGTAAACACTAGAGATCTTATGTGATATATCTGTGTGTAATGTATCCGATAGCGCATTTGCATTAGTTTGTAAATGAAAATTTCGTACTAGGGTATGAAACAAGCAGGC
Organism: Candidula unifasciata; assembly: GCA_905116865.2. Lineage (NCBI taxonomy): Eukaryota > Metazoa > Mollusca > Gastropoda > Stylommatophora > Geomitridae > Candidula > Candidula unifasciata. The sequence continues at coordinate 383,424 of CAJHNH020006090.1, forward strand.
TCGAATGCGGTTTACATTGTCTAATCGACGTATTAGCGTGAATTGCGTGAGTTTTTGTAACTGTTACAACGCAGTGGTTAGTTATGTTTATGACCATAGTTTTATCATATCTCGCGAGAAAGCAACACAGTTTCATGTGAACACTATTCACTGACTACGCAACTGAAGTCCTATAAAAGGATGACAAACGTACACACACAATTCTGCTCATTTCCAAATAGACGTTCAAGTGAATGTTGTCTCTATCGATAAATATAAGGAACCTTGCTGTTGGCCGCTGGAGGCAAGTGAAAGTCAAAGTCATGTTGCCATGTAAATGTGCATCAGAGTATCAGCAGTCGACTCTGGCACCGGCTCCAAGCCACTGGCACAGCTGAAGACCGTTATCGCAGGTATCGCAGTGGACGACCTACAGTGACAACGGCTACGGAGGATCAGTTTGTTCAACTTCGTCACCAGATTGACAACAGCTTCCTGAACTGAAAAGTCATTGCCTCTATGACGTCATGTGTGATCAATCTGTTCGGAATATACAGTATAGCGTTGAACTTTGGTCACAACGACCCCACCAATGACCTGTCTTCGCGGGCTCCCATGGCCAAAATTGACTACTTTGTGCTAACCAGCATCGTCCCTGGACAGCTGACGATCATTGAAAACGTGTGTGATTTAGTGACGAATCTTTCTTTTTGCTGCAGCGTCATGATAGACGGCGTACGGTCTACCGCTGGCGAAATGAACGTTTAGCCCAAAATTGTGCTGGTGAAATTCAGTCGAACGGTAGTGGAAGTACAATGGTCTGGAGACTAATCAGTTACAATGAAAAGACTCCATTGTTTGGTACACCTTGAAAAAAGCTTGAATGAGCAACGATAGGTCTATGAAATTCTTCGATCCCATGTCCTTCCGTCACTTTGGGATGCGAATATCAAAATTATGATGTATGATTCTTTTATATGTTTGTATGTTTATTTCATCGCTACGAAGATCACACAGTCCTCTTTTCTAACAAAGTAAAGGGAATAGAAAATGTAATATTGTCTGTCCAAAATAACAGTGAAGATCAAAATCTATCACCCAAAAATAACAATAAACGATGAAGACATTGAAAATGTCACAAACTTTGAATATCTAGGCTCTATAATAAATAGCAATGGAGACTGCTTGACATAAATTAAAAGGAGGATGGCAATAGCAATGCAAAAATTAAACAGCATTAAAAGTCTATGGTTAAGCACCAGCAAGGAGCTCAAAATTTGAATTTTGAGAGCGTGCATCTTCCCTGTAGCAACATAGGGATGTGAGTCGTGGACTATTTCTCAGTCCTTAAGAAAGAGAATAGGGGCTTTTGAGCTGAAATGCTATAGAAAGATTCTCATAATATCTTGGACAAAGAAGAGGAGAAATACTAATATCTTGAAATATCTGAACATCAAGGAAGATTGGCTAATAAACAGCATCCTGTCTCGAAAGCTGAAATATGTTGGTAATATCAAGCGCCAAGACAGACTGGGAAAACAAAATAGCAGAGGGCATGGTATCAGGAAGGAAGGGCAGGGGTTGATCAACACGAAGATTGGCACATGATATAAGTGACTCCTTGAGTATGAAAGTACATGAGGCGGGAGAACTGGAGAGAGACCGAGTTTCTTTCAGGCAGACCGTGATGAGAGCGATGTTCTGCAATGTATCTGCTAAATGATGATGATGATGATGATGATGATGTTTCTTTCAGTAGCTATGCGGTTTTTTAAATAGTAAGTGTGTATGTGTGTGTGTGTCCATCTACCTTTTCATCAATCTATCCATCCGTCCGTCTGTCGATCCGAATATCCATCCATTCAAATATCCATCCCTAAATCCACCGATCCGTCTGTCTTATCACGATCCATTTTTCACTACTCTTATTATAGCTAGATATGTGCAGCTGCACAGGGCGGCAAAAGGTTGAGGGGAGGGGGGGCAAACTTTTAGAGCGGCAAAACATGGCTACCAATAAAAGGACGGACTAAATTTGAGGTTTCTATGATATAGTTTTTCTTCTATTAAACCCATATATTGTCTGTGTGTTTATTATATACTTTTTCTTTAAAATAAATTATAGTTTTAAACATGCACATTTGTTTTATTAGTTGTGAATTCGACTGAGTTTAAATAAACTTCTTATACAGTTTAAAACTCAAGTAAATAATTCCACAACTTACTGGTTGATTGCTGGTAGTCTAAATTATAATTCTTTAACTGCGCAGGAGCGTCATAAATCCTAAACATGGGCTTGGATACGCACCCATTTCCCAGTCTAGAAAAAAGTATCCGCCATCAAATGATCGCTGAGCAGTCGTCGGAAATCACTGTTGAGTGAATACATGTAGGTGTGAGTGAGTGATAACCGTTAGAGACATCGCAAGTGTAGTGAGACAAGCTTACCTTGACAATATACAGTAAACCGATGATCGGCCAATGGTAATAGCGGTTAATATTGTTCAGGTGACAGTTAGAGCTCGGGGCTAGTCATGCAAATAAACAGTAGTTACGTAGTTTAAGGGAACCGTAGTTACGTAGTTTAAGGGAACCGTAGTTAAGTAGTTTCCGTGAACGGTAGTTATGTAGTGTACGTGTTCTGTAAGTAGTGTTAATGAGCTGGGGTTATGCAGTCCATGTGTGAGTTCTGGGGCCCTACTGTGAGGGAAAACAAGAGACCTACTGCCTCCCCCAAAAAGCATGCTGTAAGAGTCGACTAACTGAGAGCTTCCTTCGAAGTCGGAGTGCATCTGTCTGAGGAATAAGGGACCAACTGTCTGCATACAGCTAATTCAGATCTGTAAAATGAATGTGCACGCAAAAATCAGGTCCAGAGGTGGACGAATAACCATAACTTCGTAGGAGTTTACAGCCGGTGAAAGTGAAGATATAGAAAAAGTTTTGCAGTGTAAGTGAACTGTGGTTGTATTACAGAAGTGAAGAGAATTTTTTTGTTAATTGAAGATGCAAGATGTCTGCCTAAAATAGGTGTTTAGTGTCTGCATGGAACACGGATAAGTCCTTGTTTGTTTATTTAATCAAAGGATCAACATCATGGCACACGGGTGCAACCCGTAAGTGCTCCGTCCTACTTCAAACTCAAAGCTGAGTCTGAAGAACCTCTGTGCAGTGCAAGAATTCCACTGCACCTGCGAGGATCCTGAAATACCGTGGGTAAATTTGTAACTCCAAATTTTGCCCGGGCAGCTCCGTTAGGCTACTCTTTTCGATTTTGAGGTATTTTTTAACGTGCGCAACAATACACACGGGCGCCCGATTTTACTACCCAGAGACCAGTGGAAATTGCTAGAAGTCCACGTCAAAAAATCCCAGTCTTTACCGGGGCTTGAACCCGGGACCTCCAGCACTCGAGGCAGACGCCATACATCGAGACCACTCAGAAACCCCCCCCCCCCCCCCCATAAGTCATGTTCTACTTTTCCGCGTCAGTGCTTGAAGAAGCATCATGTGCGAACTTTGGTATGTGCTAAATAGACGCTAGCATTCATTGCCTTAGAGATTCCTCTATCCGTCGCTTGTACAGTCGACCTCTAGCTCTGATGAAATTATCCGTCTATGCTAACCCCAAGATCTGCTTCCATTGTGTTCAAATACATAGGGCTCTCTGTGGTGCCCTATCTGGTGGTATCTTGACAATGACCAAATCATCTGATCTGTTATCTTTTGGTGTAATTTGGGACTGTTTCCGCTCCAGCTTGTTTCATGATATCGTCATTGCTTATCCTGTATCTTCCAATTTAATTTAGAATTCGTCGCATACATTTCGTTTCAGTTGTTTCGATTTTTCTTTTGCTGTTAATATCCATGTTTTGGCACTGGTAACACTATGTTGGTTAACAAATACTCTGTTCAACAATGCCTTCTGGAGTCAATTGTTGAAAAACTAGAGGTATCTGCTCAGTGTTTTGATTTGATTCCTGACATCAGTGTTCAATCTCTGATTCCATTTTGCCGAATCGCTTTCATTGGCAAGAGAACTGAACTATCGCAATGGACTGGAATAATATTATTTCGATCGTCACACTGAGTGGACATATCGTTCCTCCCCTTTTGCTGGAATTAAAGCAGGTAGACGCTGACAGGTATTGCGATAGCAACACTTAGGCAGGAATAGGCAGTGGCTGTGTACGAAAATAGTGTGAGACAATGTTAATGTATCTATAAGCCGGTTTAGCGCAATGGCTAAACGCTTGCCTGCTACTCCGATTATCTTCAGGTTGATTCTTCAAATATTGGTCAAGCACCATATGCCTGCTGCACCAATGGCGTGTTTAAAAAAATCCTTTACTTACTTACAGTGCATCTGAATGGTTTTTTAACATGAATTGGAACTTTCTGGGTCACTTGCAGAATTACAGAATCAGTAAGACGGCACGCTGTGACCACCATTTGTAGAAAGAACAGAACATTATCAGACGCCCTTTTCACCCTAAGACAACTTAGTGAAAAGGCAATAGATTATAACAAACAACTCAATATAGCATTCATTGACCAAGAAAAAAGCCTTTGACAGGGTAGACAGGAACAAACTATGGAATATATTGAACGACTATGGAGTACAAGGTCAGCTACTAGACAACATCAGATCTCTGTACCAAACAAGCTCAAGCGTAGTTAGAACAAATGTTGGTATGACAGACGAATTCATACTAAGAACAGGAGTAAGACAGGGTTGTGTACTATCACCACTACTATTCAATATATACATGGACAGAATAACAACAGCAGCAAACCATGTAATGATAAGCGAACTGTTAACTACACCAAGCAGTGGGACAGAGTTAGTTGAAAGAGATCATTATAATGAAAACATACACGCCGATCCTGAAGAAGTATATCCCCAACTGAACGAAAATACTTTTCGCAGACGACCAAAGCATAATACTAATACATGAAAACAAAAAAGAACTTCAAATCCACGTAAATGCGCTACACACAGTCTGCAACGAATATATCATGAAGATCAGCATCACCAAAACAAAAATTCTGAAAATAAGTATAGCACCTAATATACTAACTATTCAAGTTAACAACGAACAACGCAAACAAGTGCAGCAATTTAAATACTTGGGGAGCATCTTCACAGATAATGGAAGAATTGATAGGGAACTTGAGGCAAGATGTCAAAAGGCGAACGCAGTAACTTACCAACTCTCTCCACTGCTAAAACACCCAAGCATCACTATGGCACTAAAACGACAACTGATAAATTGCATGTTTATACCAACCCTCTGCTACCAATGCCAAACCTGGTCCCTAACAAGAGCACAGGAGAAAAAGATCACGACGTGGGAAATGAGATGCTTACGTAAGGCTGCCAATGTCACAAGGAGAGACAGAGTTCGAAACGAGAACATTAGATCAATTGTAGGAACCACACCATGCCTGCAATACATAAAGAAGCAACAAATAGAGTGGTTTGGCCACTTGATGCGAATGCAAACCGACCAACTGCCTCTACGAGCATACAACGAACAGCACTACTGCCCTAGAGCAAGAGGCAGACCGAGAGTACCATGGATAGACAATATATCAGAGATCCTGAGGCAACACGGATTAACAACAACACGTGCAACACACCTGGCCCAGGATAGAAAACTGCGACTCCCCACTACGCTGTGAGGCAATTGTGGACAAGACAAGACAAGACAGAACATTATTTAATTTTTTTTTTTTTAAGAATTATTATTTAGGCCGACACCATCACTTTCTTGAAGACAAACTCTATAAAGCTGTCAACAAGCTTAAATTGACGGCTGTTTTCTTTAAATATATTTACATGGACATTTAAAAGTGTACTTCCGAGAAGATTAATTTACCGGCACTATCTGGGAAATAGGAAAATTGTGACTGAAGCAGCACATGGCCAGAATTTTTCGTATTTTTTGATTTTATTTAATGAATGATCCCTAGCCAACGCTGATTTTGACAAAATGGCGGCCGCCGGCGTAGACTTGATGAAAATGAAGGTATTGAATAATCATTTATGTATAATTTACACTACTATTTAATTTAATGTTTCTGCCTTTTATCCCAAATATAGAGTGGACTCTTTAAAATTTTACACCAAGTCATTTGAAGACTTATTCGTGAGTAAATAGGTATAAGATTAGGAAGCAGTACCAATTTTTATTTTTTTCACAAATTTAACCAATTATGTCAAATTGACATGCACGATACTAAAACGTAGATCTAGACGTAAGATTAAAACATATATGATATTTAAGTTTTACTCTTCTTTGCTTCTGTATAATGCATGGATTAATTTCTCAGTTTATCATGTTATCAGTAATGCAAATATTCTTATGAACTAAAAATTAATAATATTTAATAATATTATTAATGAAGTTTATTTTTTTTTTAAACAATAGATAATTATACATTTTGCCTCTCCTTTAAATAACGGTCGCTAGCTGGACGGCGACGGTCGGTTAGTCGGAGTTCACTCCCTTGGCTGCATTGCAAATAATACGGAGTGGAAAAGTCACGAATCAAAAAGGTCAAAAGACATCGAGCTCCAACTCATTAGCAACCACGTTCTTGTGACGCACGACATTGCCAGATTAGACATCTGTATGCTCCGATAACTCACATTAGTTGTGCAACCACGTTCTTGATGACGCACTGATGCTTAGTTGCCACAAATTCTGTGATATCCGGCAATAGCACGCGGCTCTGGTGCCCAATTTGGCGAATGACCGATTGAGTTTGCGTCAATTGTTTGGGGTGTATTCACTGCGGATTAGTTGGAAAATTTTGACACAGGAGTTCCACATCTGATAACCCAAACCGACCCCTAATCTGATGCTTGTGGCGTATGGCGCCACTGTAAGTATTCTCATTTGTTTCATTCTCTCTTTACGCTCCGTATTTGCAATGCAGCCAAGGGAGTGAGCTCCGACTAAGTGAACGTCACCTTTCCAGCTAGCGACCGTTATTTAAAGGAGAGCCTAAATTTTTATTGGGCTTTTCACCAATGAAACTGAAACCATCACAGCAAGATAGAGAAGCTAAGAAGCCAGTAAGTCAATTCAAGTGTAGATTTTTAAAATTTTATTAAAAGATAGTTAGACTGTAAGATACCACTACCACCATAGACAAATTACAGTAAAGGCCATATTTATTGTAATTCTCCTTATATATTTTTAGATATTTTATTTATTGTAGGTAATGTGTTTTTGTTTTTTTAGCATACTCAACTCAATACTCAGAGCGAAAGGGTAAAGACTTGAAAGGGGTCCTTAACTTCTTACTTCACTGTGACTAAAACATGAATATTATACTAAATCATTAGGCTGAATCTCATGTGGGTTCCGGGGCCCTATTATAGGGAAAACAGAATAGACCCACTGCCTACCCAAAAGCATGTCGTAAGAGTCGACTAATTGGGAGCTTCCTTCGAAATTGGAGTGCATCTGCCTGAGAGGCAAGGAACCAACAGTCTGCACACAAATGTTTCAGAACTGTCAATTGGATGCACATGCAAAACCCAGGTTTTGGAACAGGACTGCCGTCCAGAAGTGGACGAACAACCAAAACTTTCCACTAGAGTTTACAGCTGGTGAACACGAAGAAGAAGAAGATTAGGTTTAAACTCCATTGGCTTTGTTTTGAGCAAAGTTGAGCTTCTTTGAGTACAAAACATTCTTGTATTTCTGTATAGTATTTATATACTGTTTGTTTTCAGCTTTTGAGCTTTGTGCTATGTAAAGAGAGTGGGGAAATGAGAACAATTCAAATAATTTTTTTTTTTGCTAACACATTCATTATTAATTATTTTTTTTTTCTCACCAAGGTTCCTGAATTGAAACAGGCTTTAAAGGAAAAAGGACTTGCAGTTTCGGGTACAAAAGCTGAACTAGTCAAGAGATTAGGTGAAGCTCTTGGCACCACAGGTAATGTAACACCAAATTTAAGTAAGCCCTTTTGTTTATAAAGAAATCTGTAAAGTGATTACAGAAATTATACAAAGACATTCAATATTGTTTAAATGTCTTATAAGAAGGAATGATCTCGAGAACTCATTTAACTGGCAAGGCTCTTCAAGTTCTGGTTGTTCGTCCACTTTTGGATTTTGGTCTTGTTCTATAACTAGAGTTTGCATGCACATTTATTTTACACATCTGGCTTTTTTGTGTGTGTGTGCAGACTCTTTGTTTCTCACAGATGCATTCCGACTTTGAAGGACACCCATAAATAAGTGGTCTAACATTGCTATTTAAAAAAAATGTGGTTTGAAAGACCCTTGTGTTAGTCATACAGCATATAATGCAGTAACACAGAGGCTAGTTAGTTTTTTTGTGTGATTTTTTTTTCCAGACCACTTTATATGGGAGAACCTGGTGCAATGAAATCAGTCTTCTGCCAGTTCAGCTCTGTGGAAATCTCCACTTCCATAAAATGATTACTAGGTTTTTTTTCTTAGTTATGGGAATTGCCAAGGAAGGAACAGCGGTGAGAAAGAGAATTAGTCACCTTAAAGGTAATATCTGCATTTACTTTTACTTTTAAACATTCTGGTTTATATATAGGTAACTGTTTTCCCTTGTGTTGTTTTCAGTTGATGCTTCAAAAGATGTGTTGGAAGACAGCTTGCAGGGCATAGATGACATAGTAAGTCGTTACGTGGTTGTTGTTCAGAATGTTATCTTTGCTGCCTGTATTTACCACTTTGTTGGGCGATGTTCATTAGTTGATGTTCCAACACCACTACAGATTGATCATCTATAACTGCTCCGTTACTGTGCCAGTGGGGATCAAACACAATTTTTTTCAAAACTACTCAAAAACTTGTAGATCTATGCAAAATTTCAAAGCATGCACAAGCCAGGTAAAAATGCATAAGTCAGCTGTCAAATATGCCAACACTCAATCACAGTCCGTCACCAGAATAGCTGTTGGCGCAGTCAGGAAAGCTGCCATTGCACCTGCAAAACTGCCTGCCATTCTGAAACTACTCTGCCACTTGACATTTTAGTGCCATCAACAGTGGTGCCATGGGCACAACAGAAAAGGCACTCCGCTTTAAATCCACAGCTCATAGTGTCACACCAAGCACTGAGCTAAGTCACTGGGAATTGAACCGTTGCATTCACAGTCCAGAAATGAGGAATTAGCACCGGCAGAGCCTAGTTGGAAGCAAAGAAAACTTTTCAGAGCATTGGCAGTCCGGTCGGGTATCGGCCATTTTGGCTGGAAGGGCATTGTAGAACAGACAGGGTCTTGGGTCTGAGGATCTAGATCTGCATGACTAGTGCAGTCTGTAATTTTTCTCTGATGTATTCTGAATATGATAATATTACTGTGGTTCTCCCAGTGTTACTGTTTCTTTTGTGTGTGTGTGTGCAGCTTAATGATGATTCCCTGGCAGTCACCACCAAAGCAGTTACGGAAGCTACAGCAACACCAACACCATCTGTAAATCCTGCAACAAAGGAAGTAAAGCCAGTTTTACCATCAGAAAAGTCAGATGTTGTTTCATCAAATGGGGTAGCTGCAAAGTAAGAATCATTTTAGTAGGTTTATTTTTAAAATGTCTGTATCTTCTGTTTTTCTTAGCACTCAACAGGTGAAACGTTCTGGTTGTTTGTCCACTTGTGGACTTTAGTCTTGTTCTAGAACTTTAGTATTGCATGCACAACGATTTTTCACATTTGGTTTATTTGTATGCAGACTGTTGGTTCCTTGCCTTTCAGGCTGATGCAGTCCAACTTAGAAGGAAACACTTCTAATTAGTTGCCTTTTACAACTCGCTTGTAATCGGGTTCTGTTATTGTTTCACCCAAAATGGGCCTCTGAACCCACACGGGACTTGTGTATTTTTTGTTTATTTACTTTTATTTCCCAACAAGTAAGAATTTTGTCTCATCACACTGTTAGCTTGCAGAAGTTTTTCTGCATGACTAGTCAGTTTACTATACTGATGTTGCTACACTGCAACTCAGATCACAGAATTGATTTGGTGCTCCAGCAATAACAGCTAAGCAGTATATGTTACATTCTTATCATTGTGTATTTTATTGCAGCATCTGCTGTCAGATTGATTTGTCCTGTCACTTAGGGCAGATCCATCTGTTCTCAGTATTCCCTCAGTAGGTGTTCTTAAAGTGTATTGATTGGGAGCTGCATCTGTCACAGCTTGTGACTAGCTCTAGTGATTTCCAATTGTTGAATCAGGTCAAGATTGGGCATGTTATCAGCAGAAATAAACTTAATTAAACTGGCAGACTTGATGGGATGAGCCATGGAAGGCAGAAATAAGTGCCCATGTAGCTTTACCTTGATAGAGACAAGAATACAGAACTGATCCAAGGCTCAATCAGGAGAAATAAACTTAATGAAACTGGTGGACGATGGGAAATGGGCAAGGGAAGACAGAGATAAATGCCCGTGAGGCTTTCCTTGATCAAGACAAGAATACATAACTGTAGAGCCAAGGCTCTAGTGATCTTGTGAGATGGTGAACCATGACCATCCATGCCTATCAGTGTGGCACATGATGGTGTTGAGTTCCTACAGTTATAAGTTGAGAAGTTTGATTTCATTGGACCAGGCTCTCCCATATAGGTTGATCTCTCTGCAGCATGGCTGGCTACCTGCCAAGCATGTCACACAAACATGAACTCTTTAGTTCCAGTAATGATACCCATCAATCTCCATTAAAAAAAATGCACTTGTGATGCATCTTCATTCCTGTATTTTTATTACAAAAATGGTTAATGTCTTATTTTCACTGTCTTTTGTCCATCTTTTTTTGCTACACTACTGTTATCTTTGAAGCCAGTACATATACGCCAGCCCTCTCATTGCCATTGAATCCCCATATGGGTTACTAGGACCCCGTAGTGGGGAAAACAAGAGTATATCCACTGCCTCCCCAACAAGCATGTCGTAAGAGTAGACTAAATAGGGAGGGTTCCTTCGAAGTCAGGGTGCATCTGCCCAAGAGGCAAGGAACTAGCTATCTGCATACAAGTAAGTCAGATCTGTAAAACAGATGTGCACACACCACTCAGGTTCTTTAACAATACTTGTATCCAGAGGTGGACGAACAACCAGAACTTTCTGCCGGTGAATGCGAAGAAAAAGATTACCATTGGACACTGCATGACCAGGGCAGTAGTTTGCTGTTGCAGTTTCTTCATGTAAATAAAATAAAGAGCATATGGACCCAGTTAATTTTGTCAAGCTTATTTATTTGGTTTTAATATAAATTGGCATTATGTGGATAGTGAGGTCAGTATCACACCAGCTGACTTCATTTCCTGTTGCCCATTTTAAGCTGGGTGAACTGTAAATGTGCATCAGAGTATCAGCAGTCGACTCTGGCACCGGTTCCAAGCCAGTGGCACAGCTGAAGATCGATATCGCAGGTGTAGCAGTGGTCGACCTAGAGTGACAACGGCTACGGAGGATCACTTTGTTCAACTTCCTCACCTCAGAGACAGGTTTACAACAGCTTCCTGAGTTGCGCAGTCATTGCCTCCAGGACGTCATTTGCCTGATCAATTTGTTTGGAATAGACAGTATGGTGTTGTACAGCTTTATCATCCTGTTGTGAGGTCACATAGAGCTTGCAGTCTTCCTCCGTTTCATTCCATCCTCTGACATTTTTTTAACATCATGGATGGAATCCAGGCCAGCTCCTTTGGCATCTCATCCGCATTCATGTTAGGGTTTCTCTTGGACATTCTCATTTGTCAACCTAATTGTTTTCCTATTTCAGTGCCAGTTTGGTGATTCACTGCTCGCCCAATATAATGCCACCTTCTTTGTGTTGTACAACAAATTATTGGGGTTTTTTTTCGCATTCAAACTGCTGAGCCAGTGTTTGCATTAATTCTTGTTTGATTTGCAGAGCAAATGTTAGCACGACTAATGCTGCAGACACTACTACAGTAGCTGGGAAACCTGCAGAGGTGGCCAAGCTTTCTGATGCTGAGGTAGGAATGATTACTTAAATAATCTAGCTAACTAATATGTTTTTTTTTTTTTTTGAGTGAAAAATGCGGAAGCGCAAATAGATCATGAGGGTCTAAGGAGTTACCAGGGGATCTGGCCGACGCTCAGCACTCAAGGGAAGGGCGAGATAGATATACAATCAGACAGTTACTGGTGTCATCAGAATTGGAACTCTTTGTTTGCTGCTGAAGATGGGGTCAGCGCACTTATCGGAGTGTCCTGAGTGCTATGATGTCAATTCTAAATGCAACACTCAGCCAATAAAGTTTTAAAATTGCGATTACTACCTGTATTTACCACTTTTGTTTTTAGGGCCACATGGTTAGTGCTCTTGTCACGGACTGCACATGTAAGAATTTTACCCCCGCCGCAGAAAACAAAACCCCGCCCTTACCAAGGATTTGAACCCAAGTCTTCTGCCTGAGAGCCCTGCATACTTAATGTTGGAGAGCCGCTCTACTAGTATAGCTTTAAAAGTTATAAAATAAATTCTGTGAAGTTTATGTAAACTTCAGTTTTGCTGACTCTTGTTTAACTGACATCAGATGATTTGTAAGTTATTTTTACATATAGTAGGTTAAAACAAGTTGGTGTCTGTGGCTTAGGCGTTGCGAACAAGCTTCGTATTGCCAGGGTGTCGGGTTCGATCCCAGCTGTGGGCCTTGGTTTCGACTGGTATCAAGAAGCCGATTGTCCAGAAAGCAATGGCAAACTGCTGGACGTAAATTTGACTAGAAAAATCACATCAGCCAAAAAATGCTGTGGTTGGTTCTGCAACATCCTGTAAAGGATACGCAACTAACTTTAGGTTAAAACATGGGTCACAGGCGGACAAGTGGCATCACTGAGCAAAGTCTCATGTCAAGTTGAAATTATTTTATTAATATGGTACACTTATTTAACTTTGTCTCAGTGGATGTTAGGCTTAATTGCAAATATGATTATTCTTTTATTAATGTAACTGTTGATGTTGGCCACTACAGATTCCATTTCAATAATTACGGACAATTTGAAAGATTTTTTTCCACCCTTTTATTCACTAAAAGATTTTGAGTGTGAGAGAAACAGAGAGAGAGATGAATAAATTTTTATTCCTTGAAAGTCAGAGTGCATTTGCTTGAGAAGCAAGAAACCAACATACAAATAAGCCAGATCTTCAAAACGGATGTGCATGAGAAACTCAATTTCTGAAACAAGACCAAAGTTCAGAAGTGGACAGACAGCCAAGCTTTGCCGCCAGAGTTTACAGCCAGTGAATGCTAAGAAGAATGCACGTCTGTGCAACATATTTCTGCAAGCTTATGTCTGTGGCCCATAGGCTAATGAAATGGTTTCACAATGCAATCCTCAGCGTTTACCTGGATTAGATTCACTCTGTGGGTGGTTAAGAAAAAGACGGCTGTCATTACTTTCATGCGGTGATACAAGAGTCAGCTCTTAATATTCCCATAGTTAGCAGTGGTTACATTGTAGCCAACCTCTGTTGTTGTGGAGACTGCAACATTTTGAATTGTTTAATGAATGCAAGCTTCTTTTGATGTTTCTGACAAAGTATTTCAGACAGTGTTTAAGTAAGTAATAGTGCACAATTAGCATAAGGAGACAAGTGAGACTTAACATTTAATATTTTCTGACTTTGCTAACCTAGAGGCTGAAAATGAGAGCTGAGAAATTTGGTGTAGCATCAGCTGATGCCAAGAAAGAACTCCGAGCTCAAAGGTATAAAATTCTATTTTTTGTCTCTCTCTCTCTCTCTCTCTCTCTCTCTCTCTCTCTCTCTCTCTCTCTCTCTCTCTCTCTCTCTCTCTCTCTCTCTCTCTCTCTCTCTCTCTTTCCCTTTTATTTTTCACACTGACAGAAAAATATCTACCACCTGACCTATGATTCGGAACTGGGTCTCTCACATGAGAGCCCGGAGCTCTTAACCGTTAGACCAGCCACTCCTCTAGATATTCCCATAAATGTCCCAGTCTCCTCCAGGGATCACATAAGGAGAATCTCAGTTCAGGCCAAGAACACAACACTAGCTAGAATCAATGTATGAGTCTATTAGAATCACATACTTTACAAATCATCATCTGTGCGTAAACTGACTAGTTCTGAAATTTAGCTCCAGCTGCAGTCTACCCATCCTGCCGTGGTTTTCAGCTTGCTGTCACCAGCACACAGGCCCTTTCATCGTTGTCCCGGAAAGTTAGATCTATGATCAGTACCTTACTTCCCATTTGCAATCATTCAGTCCGCCGACAAATCAGAGCATTTCTTTATAAGCCAGAGGTGAACATCGTTAGCCCAGAGCCACTCTACCTCTTGATTTCCATAATGAGTGGTTAAATGCTTTCTTATATATGTTCAAGTTTCTCTTTATTTTAGCAACTTATGATTTGATGACTGTGAATACTGTATCAGGGTCCAGCTGATATTTCTTCTTCTTCTGCCTTCTAATTCCCCCAATGGAGCGTAGACCCTCAACCAACTCACACCAGGGTGTTCTATCTTTTAATGTTGTATGCGGCTCACTCCATGTCTTCCCTGTCTTTTTATCATCACTTTCTAGCTCCCTTCTCCATGTGTTTTTTGGTCTGCCTTTATTTCTGTACCCCTGTGGGTTCTGGTTCAAAGACACTTTAGTTATATTGTTCTCAAATTTTCTCAGCGTTTCCTATCCAACACCATCATATTTTCTTCACCACTTGGTCCACTAAACTTGTTTAGTTCTCTCCCATAGCTGAGCACTAGCGTGACTATTATGCCATTTAATTCCCCTCATATGTCAAAGCTGTGCCTAAAGAGCTACATTGTTTTACATCTGCCCCCTTTCCCCAAATCAGAGCAGACCCTGCATATGATGGCTGTTGTGTTTTGGTTTGTAATGGCCCATATATATTTCATACATGCTCTTCTGCTCATTGTTATCACATTAGGAGTCTGAACACAGTCTACAATCTCTGTAGCATTGGTGAGAATTCCAATTAGTATATTCCAGATCCTCATAGGCTGTAAAAATTATGTTAATGATTGGGTTTCTCAGAAGTTGCATATTTTGCATGGGTGCTAGCCTATTCAGCTAATTTGTGAACCATAGTATCATGTATAATGTTTCACCCTTACTTTAAAACCAGAACCACTCAATTGACAGGCAGGTGCCTGATGTTTTTACAACTGACGAAGAAATTTAAGCTTGCATGCAGTTCCTCCTAGTTTTTCACCCATATCCAAAGGCTAGCTGATGCCAAGAATATTGTCCTAGCTTATATGTAACAACCGGCCTAATGCTGACCACATTACCCACCTAGTGCCAATTTGTCTGTAAAAATATGGGTGCTGTTTCCATATGCCTGATGCGCTTAAAGGCGTGAAAAGTCTCTTTATTTTTTACTTTACTTGTGAGTAACAAACTAATTTGTAAAGCTTATCCACCATCACTTTAAGCTTTAATTCCGGTGTCTCCATTTAGCAAATTGGAACTCTATTGCCGACAAGGATGTAAAGGTGTCAATAAAAATGTGTAATGTTATTTATCATAAAATAAAGTACCAATGTGGGTTCCAGGGCCCCATTTTGGAACTTACTATGATAGACCCACTGCCCCCCTAACAAGCACGTCATAAGAGTTTACTAATTTGGGTTGTTTTCATCGAAGTCAGAGTACATTTGCCTGAGAGGCAAGGTACTAGCGGCCTGGTGCAAATTAGCCAGATCTGTAAAATGTATTTGAACAAGACTAAAGTCCAGAAGTTGATGAACAACTAGAACTTTCCGATGCAGATAGCAGCCAGTGAACGTGAATAAGGAAAAGGTATAATAAAGAGAATGTAGGTGGTGGCTGTTAGCAGGAGTGAAACTGTTGAGTGCTCACACAGCTTTATAGAGCTCATGACAATATACTGTTAGCATCCTGCACTCTGTATTACTCCAGTTGAATTGTTCTCTGTTTGTCCCTGTTTAGGTTTGGCTTGTCTACTACAGGAGGTAGTGGTGATACTTCCAAGCCACAGACGGTGAGTGATTGTAATGTTTATATAGTTTAAATCCTTTAATAAAATAGCTGATGCAAAGGGTTTTGGAGCCAGCCAGACTGATACTGTTGTCAAATATTTAGTGAAGTTTACTTTATATAGCAATCAGTCTATGCTAAGTCTACTTGGATATGTACCAACAATTACATCAGTATAAATTGTAACTCTGAGATAAAAGTTATGGATCCCATTTTGTATGCCAGCCTGGCATATTGGGTATGCTCAGTCAGTTGACAATAGGGACAACATATTGGCCAATATGTCTCTGTGGAAAGGGGGGGGGGGGGCTGAAGCCGTATATGTTGAGAAAACACACCTTGTGACTGTTTCAGCTAGAGCGTAGACTGATTTTTTTTTTTTTTAGAATTGCTAAGAAATAATGTGGATAGAAGGTTAACTTGCATGATGCTAATATAGATATAGTTTACAGTTGTTGATTCTAAGATATTAGATTAGTTGCTTGGTACAGATTAATGAGTTGCATTGTTATAATTGAATAATTTACTTGATTTATCTAAGGATAAAATATATAAAGCCTGTAAATGCTACAGAATAAATTCTTTTAAAACCATGACTCAATGTTGCAAGTTTATATGTAATCATTGTTAAAGTTTATTTATAGTGGTCGGAATTTGCAAGTTAGTAATTGTTTCATTGAGCAAGTGGTTTTAATCTTGTTTTTTTTTTTTCTGTTACTGTAGCCTGATGAATTAGAGCGATTAAAGAAGAGAGCTGACCGCTTTGGGGCTGTGGTATCAACCTCGTTATCCAAGGTTAGTGTCTATATTTCAGTGTACAGATTGAAATAATTCAAGAAAACATGAGAGGATGAGATGGATAAACGTGAGTTTTTCAAATGACGAAAATGCATCACCGTTGAGTTATTCCATTTGTTTTCACAGAAAACAACAAGTATTGGATTGTTCTTTTGAAAATATTTTATTTTATTTGTCTACATTGACACTCCAGTTCTTTCATTTTCTATGTTTGTCTTCATCGACAGTCCAGTACTTTCATTTTCTATGTTCAGAACATAATTAATTGTTCTATGTACTTGTGTGTAGTAGAGATTTTATTATTAACCTTTTTTGCCCTGGAAATGTTTACAATAAATAAGACTATGAAGCCGACACACACACACACACACACACAATTTTAGTTAATATTTTGACGTGAGCCATTGGGGGGGGGGGGGGGGGGGGTAAATTTCCTGTATTTATATATATTGTTTAAGAATTTCTTGAAAATATGACGGGGGAAGTAATCAATTAACACGGAGTGAAGAATTTACTGCGTTTTATTCCCCGTTTCTAGAAAAAATGTGTCAGGTGTCTCACCTAGTGACTTTGGAATTATTCTAATACTAAAGCTACGAGCATGTCAGCTCTAAAATAGCCATTTTACAGGCCTTTCCCCTCCTTCCTCCTCCCCATTCTGTTTTTAATATACATATATATTCATACCCTGAGCTCCTAAATGCTGCAAAGGCACAAACACACCCCCTGGTGGTAGCTAGGTGTCTTGGAAACATGCCACTGAGGAAATGCTAGATAAGTGGCATTTACAGGATTTAGTCACTGCTAAGAATTAACTGGCCTGGTTCTCTGGTTCAGCCATACTTGAAATGAGTGCCAGAGAATATTCTGAGAAATAAAATAGTTACCACATAACCCACAAAGTGTCGATGGCTCTCTAGAAACATGAGGCTAGCACTGTGTACACAAATATGCCTCAAGATGTGTACACACACAAAAAGGCCCACTAATTTACATTAGTTATATAAAGCTAGGCGTGGTTTTTTAACATGGTGTTGCATGTCGACCCAGTCTAAAATAGGTACCAATATGGCTGTCCTGGGAAAGTAAAGACGGCTGGCGTAATGCTGTCCACATTACCCACCTAGTGCCGATGGTCTGTAAAAATATGGGTGCTCTTCCCTTATTCCCGATACGCCTAAAAGGTGGTGAAAAGGGATTTTTACTTTCTTTTTCTTTTATAAAGAGCTAGATGTGTTTATAAGGCCTGGCTTGCTGTTAGATCTGTGACACAGAAGCTGTCATTGTTCATTGAGAATATGTTACCTTCTCTTTGTTCTGTAGGTTGAAGAGGAGGAGAGAAAGAGAAAAAGGGCAGAAAGGTTTGGCGGTGCCGCAAAGACAACCACTACTGCAGCAGCTACAACAGCTGTGAAGACAACTACTACTGCAGCAACTACAACTGTAAAGACAACTGCAGGAGTTGGTGGCACAGATTTGGATGTTGAGGTATTCGATGCTGTCAAGTGTTGAGTAAAGTTACCACTCAGTGTTATAGAACTGACATGTTTTATTTAACGGATGCCTGCAGTGCACTGTTAGCGGTAGCATCACATATCAGGGTACTCACTCACTCTGGCATTCTAAAAGATTGCCCAAGGTTGAGATGCTCAGTTTATGTAGATGTGAAAGACAAGAGGAGACTACCACATTATATATATCCCTAGAAACTTTAAACGGATCTTTCGGGCATCCCGGAAAGAGAGCAACGCTTTGTAAAAGACATGCTGATTGATTGACAGGTTATTTATATATTTTTGAATAGAATTTATCAGTTTAGAGTTGTTACTCCCATAACCAAATTCTTTGGAAATAATATAATATGTAGCAATAGCGCAATGGCTGCACGTCACTTTCTGGCCTGAAGATCTTCGGTTTGAGTCTATTTTGCCGATTTGTGCTTCACTATCAGATTGACCTAGCTTTAAATGAGTACTGTCCTGGGAAGTAAAGTGGGCTGGCATGATGTTGACACTACCTGTTGAGTGCTGAATGGGCTATAGAAATATGAGTTAACTCTTTCACCTGTAAGCTTTTTAAAAACATCACCTGTTTTCAATTTAGTTTAAAAAATGCATCCACTATTAGTTACTCGCCTCTAAAGCAGAAGCTGTCTGCAGGTGGCTAGTCCTTCTGCAGAGAGAGACTGAGCTACATGAGATTTTTTTTAAACCTTCAGTGAAGCCAGTCCTTCAAACTAGAATAACAAGTGGTCAGATGCCAGAACTGATGGTGCCTTATGTGATTAATTGCATGTACAACTACTGATCTCTTGTAACTTCTGCATTTCCGGACTGACTGTGTTGGCACTTCTGATTGATTCCTTATGCATGTATGCATATGTATGCTATTGCCTTTGCTGAGACTGCAGTCTGTCAATATTTTTCACAAGGGACAATAATGGACATTCTATGTGTGGTTGTCATTGGCACAGGAGCAGAGCAACAATGGGGTGACTAGTGTAAATGCAGTTACCTGGTTACCTTTAGATTATCTCTTAGTTTCACTATTTACATGTGTACAGAAAGATATGGTTCTAACTTTATGGCTGCCCTGGTAAAACAGGGTGTCGTGTTTGATCGTTGTTGAATAAGTACTTCAGTTATAAAGCATTCATTCATCTGCTTCATTTATGTAATTGTTTCTGTAGTATGCACCTGACGAGATACAGCGAAATGTGCCCGGCAATAAATTGTGCAATCAATTGTTTGTGTCTTCTTTGTTAAATTTACAACGGAGAAACATTGCTTTGATTATTTGCATGTAATTTCATCACAATGTTTTTGTAATTTCTGTTTTATTTTCTGTTCTCCCAGGCTAAGAAACGAAAAAGAGCAGAGCGCTTTGGACTGGCAACATAACCAAGAAGTTATGGCGATGCTACACCAATTGTTCACTAAATATTCTTATAACCTATTCATGTACATATGTCTACATTATATCCTTTGGCCGGGTTTAATTTTCCAAAAAAAAATACATTTTTTAAAACTTCTAGCAATAGAAGTAGAGGCACATTTTCAAGGGAACTTCTAAATTGTAATCTAGAACTATGTGCCTTAAAGTGAAAGTTTTAGACCAGTTTTAATTTCATTTGTAATTTATGTCATCTTATTGTTTTAATGTGTACTTTTGTCACTCTGATTCCTGAATAAAATTGGAGTGTCATAATAAAATGATTAATTTAATAAATTGTGTTGCACGATTTGCTTAGATTTTTATTTTTGTTTTGTTTGCAGTTCGGCTATGGGATGAGAAGGTATGAGGATGATGAATCTTCGTATCAGTACAAGGTAACCCAGACATGAAGATTCAACATCATCATACTTTCTCATCTCATAGCCGAACTAGCATCTGACAGTTTGATATAAGATGTAATTTTATTATATTCGCCTCCTTCAGTTCCAAGCAGGTGTTAATGCAATATCTTCTATCCCATATTGAGTATACTTTTGAGGAGAGAAAAAAATTTTCATACTAGATGTTGAAATAATAAACTGAAACAGAGAAGAAAAATAATATTGGCAACAAAATACAGTAAACCAACCACATACTGAAATCGATCAAGAGATTGAAAATATAATAGATTTATGAATATGTTGTCCTAGTAGCCAACAACCATGGCAACTGCACAAAAGAAATTGGAAAGAGACTTACTTTAGCAGTGCAGAGGTTAAACAGCATGAAGAACCTGTAGCACAAGCTGAAGTAAAACTTCAGATCCTGCATCTTTCCTTTGGCAACTTATAGTGAGTCATATACTCTTACTAAGTCTTTGAAGAAAAAACAGAAACCTTTGAAATGAAATGCTTAGAATATTAACATCAAGAAGAACTGTCTCATAAACAGCATCCTGTCCCAAAAGCGGAGGTATTTTGACCATGTTAAGCATTATGATGGCCTGAAGAAAAATGGTGATGGAAAGGTGAAGTTTCTGTAAAAACGAGGCAAACGGTCAGCCTCCATGATGTTGGATACAGGACATAGTGAGGATGCATTGGCTATGAAGGCACAAAGGGCTCAAGAATCAGCTAGAGAGAGACTTTCAGCGTGTCTGTAGAGACATTCAGGTCTGCCATGAAGTGAGCAATGTTCTCCAAAGGGTCTGCTGATTGATGATGAAACCGAAGGATTTTAAACATTTGTGGTAGTTTGTTAATGGGAGAGGAGTTCTAAAATATATACCATGTATATTAACTGAAGTCAGTGTCGGTGGCTTAGGAGTTGCATGGTTTGTAATTCTGAGATGCCTGGTTTCAATTCCAGATGTGCATTCTGACAATGGTATCAAGGGCCAACCTTTGAAAAAAAGCACTGGCACACTGCTGAACTTAAAAGTTGGCTTGTAAAACCACAAACAGACAACAAAGACAGGTTGGTTTGCAGCGTTCTCTAAAGGCGATGGAGCTAATTGTGGAGTTCATGATTAGCGTTTGGTTATTATCAAGTGCCTTGCCAAACGGCATTACAGATCTTTAGCAGAATATTAGTTCCAGACCTGACATTTTCCACGCCATGTTGGACTGCTTGTCTTTACTGTGATGTCTTTCTCTCTTTTTCCATGAATTTTTCTGCTTACAGTATATTCCAGATTTCTTCTTTTGATAAAAAATGTTTTATTCTTATGTTCATAATAAATTGTCATTGTATCTTAATCTCTTAGTCAATAAAATGCCCTGTGGGGATTCCAGGGCCTTATGTGGGGGGGGGGGGGGGGGAGAAAAGGCCGCCCAACAAGCATACTGATGGAGTTGATTAATTAAGGATATTTCCTTCAAAGTTGTGGCTTAAAAAAAAACAGACGCACTGCACCACACACCACCTACCCCAACAAGCATGTCGTAGGAGCCAACTAATTAGAGATGTTTTCTTCAAACTGGAAGCACAGGTGCCTGAGGAACCAACAATCTGCACACAAATAAGCCAGATCTGTAAAATGGATGTGCACGCAAAACTTAGGTTCTGGAACATGACTAAAGTTCAGAAGGGGATGAACAACTTGAACAATCCGCTGGAGTTAACAGCCAGTGAAGGCAAAGAAGAATAAACAAAGTCAAAATCTTCAGTCATGTGTGTGTGTCTCTCCTCTCTCTCCCCCCCCCCCCCCCCCCCCCCCCCCCCCCCCCCCCCCCCCCCCCAGCCAAAACACATAAAGTAAGGATTCATCATCATTATGTGGTTCTTTAGAACACTACTGGTCCTCCTCGAGTGCTGGAGGTTCTGGTTCAATATCGGGTAAGGGTTGGATTTTTTTCACGTGGACTTGGGCTTCTAGTAATTCCCCCTGGTCTCTAGGTAGGGAGATCTGACCCCCCGTATGCATTGTTGCACGTAAAAAAAATCCCTTGGCAGTTGGAAATCGAAAAGAGTAGCCTAACGGTGCTGCAAAATTTGGAGTTAAAAATCAACCCAAAGTATTTCAGGATCCTCACCTGTGCTATAGAGCCTGTGGACTGTGCTGAGCTTCTTTGGACTCTCTCCCATCTTATGCACTTTCCTGCCCAAGGTATTTTGTCCCGTTCTCACCTTCAAGCTGGTGGGCCCCTGCCCCACTTATCCGGTCTCGTGCTCCCATTGTTATTTTCCATGACGTTTGCTGTCTGTATTTCAGTTTCCCAGACAAGATGCTGTTTACGATCCACTTTTCCTTGATTTCTTAGAATGTATGTCTTTTCTTCTTGTGTCATGGAATTCAAAGAATCTTTCTAAAGAATTTCAACTGAAAAGCCCCTATTTTCTTTCTTAATGACTGCAAGATAATTCACGACTCACCCCCATATGTTGCAATGGGGAAGATGCAAAATTAAGCATTAATCACAAATAATAAACCAAAGAACCAACAAAAATGTGAAATTCAAAATAGGCAGTGATTTTTACATGAAATAATAACAGTTTGACAATAAAGTATTTAACAATAAAATAAAATAACAATCTGACAATAAATTACATAACAGAATTCTATTGTAAGACATTTTTGTATGTCATAAAGTATTATTATTATTATTTAAAATATACAGCAAGTTGTTTAATAGAACTAAACAATGGAAGAAATGAAGGCGTTGCAACAGTAATGAAAATGGCAATATCTACAAAACAAAATTCCACATTGTGTATTCTCCATCTCAGTGGCGGTGGTCAAATATTTACTATCCTACTTTGCTCAAAATGGCTCAGAGACAATCAATAAACAGACAATGCAGACTACAGTGAAGCTTAAATCTATCCTTTAAAAAAAAAGCAAAGTTATCCTGTGGTGCATTACTGTTTTGTTTTTAAAAACAACGCTCTTAGTTATCAGAGGGTGCGTTTTTGTTGACTGACAGGAAAGACTACACCTTAAAAACTATCAATGACCCAGATGCAAAAGAACTGTTTAGTTTTGACTGATTAGTTCAAACCTAAGGCAGTGTTTCTCAAACCTTTTTTTGATTGAAGCGCTTTTTTTTTCAATGAAAATTTTTCCACAGCGCCCTAACCTAAGTAAAAGTATGACTATTCGTGTCTTGGTTAAATTCATTATGAGGATTTTACAATATTTTGCGGCCCCCCTGGGGTGCCGAGGCGCACAGCTTGGGAATCACTGACCTAAAGTATTTACATTTGCAATTTTAACATTTTCACTCACAGAAATTGGTTGTAAACGGTATACTAACAGCTAGTCACTCACTGTACCCTGTCTGCATTTACTTCTTCTGGCTAACTGTTTATGCACAACCAGTGCTATTTATGCAGATAACCCCACAGCAAGTCATTCTTCCTCAGCAAATTATAAAAAAAAAAATCTGCACCAGGACAGATTTGTTTATAAAATGTATCCTGACTCCCATGGTGGACCCAATTTAAAATGGGCTCTAGGAAATGTTCTTGGAAGTAAAGGCAGCCAGAGTGATGTTTACTACATTAACTAAATTGAGTGCCACTTTGTTTGTTTGGGGCTAGTATACTATGCCAGATTTGCATGTGGCTGATAATAGTCCTTCACTTGAAAAAATAAAAAAGTATTTATGCTGACTTTTTATATACGTTTTTCCTTCTGGTCTTTTTCATAACTAACCCAAATACGCCATGAACTAAATAGATAAAAATCTTCTAAAATAAAACATACATACAAACTGTGTACATGAAACAAATCACATAAGCTCATAATAAAAAGAAATGTATACAAACTCATAAAATGCTCCAGTGTTCAACATGGTAAAGTATAAACAAAGAGAGGTTTGGGGTGTTTAAAAAAAAATTATAAATAATTGTAAAGATAAAATAGCAAAAGTATGACAATTATAGGACACAGGCAATAAGATAACGAAATTAACAATTTAACATAGTAACAGACGTATTAATAAGTTAACTCTTTCCATACTGTGCAACTCACCTTATATTTACCGTTTTGTCCAACAACAGCCGACTTTTCTTTCTTTTATCTCAGATGATTGTTACATATATTTATCACATATCCAGACAACCACCATGACACGTAGTATACACCCACTGGTTAATTCTGTTTCAACTACACAGCGGAGATCCTAGCACTAAAGCAGGCTGCCAAAATGTTACACAACACCAGTTCTTACTGCTATCAAGTGGTCATCTTCACAGATGCAATATTGATGCAACAAGCCTTCAGGGTGGTTAACTCCCTCACCTGAACTTAGTGAGGTGGCTGCCAAATAGCAGACATCACTCCAATGGTTTCTACTGTAGTATACTTGGAAACAAGACCACAGATAAATTGGCTAAGAAAGAGGCAGAATGTGAACGGAAAGACAATGTAATAACATACTTTGAGGGGAAAAAAAAGGGCCATCCAGTCTACCAGAAGTGAACAGAATATGGCCAGAGTTGACTATCACTTACAGGTCATCATCATTCTATGACTTCATCTAATTAGTAGTTCACCATTGTGCCCATGTGGGCTGTGTAAACAAAGACCTTAACTTACTTACTTAGTCGCTCCTCTTCTACCTTGAGGTGTAGAGGTTTGCCACAGAGATCGCCAGACTTTTCTGTCAGCAGTTTTCTTTCTGACTTTGTTCCATTCCATTCTGTCAGAGTCCCGGTCTGTCTAGGAGCCTCCCATGCTTGCCATGGTGGCCAATTTTCTGCCATTCTGCATACATGTCCAAACCACGTAACTGTGACTGATCCACTCAGGTTTGTAAGGCCTGGGTTTCAAGATCTTGATGTATTGTCTGATTGCGGACTTTGTCCCTTCTTGTCACTTGCAGCACTTTTCTCAGATATTTCATTTCTGAGGCCTGAAGCTGGCTTCTGTGAGCTGTTGTCATTGCCCATAACTCACACCCGTAGGTAGAGCGGTAAGCAGCCATTTTTCTCCTCTTGCCCCTGTGTGTGCAAGACAGGGTTTATGAGAAAATCTGAAGTCAACTTTTTAAAAAAAGCTATTTAGCTCTAAGTACCGCCCCCTTCCTTTTCCCCCAATGCTATTTTTAGTTAACATATTGATATCCTAATCTCCTAAACATTTACAAATGCACAAACTCAAAAGCATCAGCTATAAGTCTCATAAACAGGTCACTATAGACAAGTCAGAAAAGTTATATTTATGGGGAACTATACCCAACCAAAAGTGTCAGTTTTTCAGCTTTTTGAGGTGAAAGGGTTCAGTATGAGCATGAAATATAGAGTAAATTACTGGTTGGTAATGAAAAAAGGTTGAGAGGTTTCAATGTGTACTGATGTTCTTGACACCTGCACTTGGCTGTGTAATGAAAGACTGGAGAGTCTGAATAAATACAGCAGAATATCAACTGTCCACAGATTAATTATCTGAATTTGTAATCCTTGTTTCTAACAATCTACTGAGTGACTCACGTGTTGTAGTTCCCTTTTTCATGAAAAGATGGAAAACTGTGCAGCAGGAACATCAAATTACAGTTAGCATAACAAAGAAACATACGGTTTCTGTTTGATACCTAAAGAGTTATTAAAAAGACCCTAAAAATACTGGACAAATAATATTTAAGAATAAGGAGGGAAGAAAACCTGATAAAAATATAAAATGTTTTTAAAAAAAAGATTTATGTGAAAACAAGACAGACTGTGTGCAACAAAAGGAATGTTCTAGTAATCCCCTAATTAAGTCTTTCTCATTTGGAAGGTACAGAAAACGAGGCAGAGAGAGACCTCTGCCTAGACAGATACAAGACAATGAAGATGCATTGCCTATGAAAGAGCTGACTGGGGTTGGAGATTTGGCTAGAGAAAGAGAGACTTTTAGGCATGCTGTTAAGAGAGTGACGTTTTTTTGAATCGGCAACACTTAAAGGACTAAAAAAAACATCAGGTCAACAGAGGTTTCACCAAACATGAACACTATACAAGTTGCCAAAGAAGAATAGTAAACCAACATAGAAATGGTGTCATCAGTCGCCACACGCTGAGGGATATACTGTAGAGGGGATCCTAGTGCTTATGGACTTTTCTGATGTGCAATGAGGATAATCTGCTGAATATCTAACTAACCTGCTGATTAATGAACTAAATGTCATGTAAAAGCTAATAAATATACAGTGAGGTAAATAAGAAACAGTAGAAACCTGAGATTACTTTAACTTCTTCTTTCTCAAGAAGCTCTAGTTCAAATTATCCAGTGTTTAAATCCGAAGATGTTTAAAAAAATTATACTGCTGGGCTGAATGAAGAAGTAAAAGTAACAATTCAGAAAGAAAAAAAAAGCTAATTTTATAATTATTTGCAATGGAAAAGAGCCAGAAATGCATACTGTTTTTTGGACAAGCCAAAAAACACATGCTGAATTGCACAGTACGAAAAGAGTTAACTGCTTCTCAATCAAATTACTTTTTAAATTTAATTTTTATAAACAGTAAAAATGGATTCCTTTTTCTTTTAAATTACCTTTTCCTGTGACTGCATCCTGGAAGACTGATATCCTGTGACTTAAAGGGTCAATATTCTAATGTGAATCCATTAGGAACAAATCTTATAAACTCCATTTACCCATACAAAACAATTATACTAGGCATCCTACATTGAAGAGTAACCTGCTGTCCATTGTGAGCAAGTTGTTAACCAACTTCCAAAACATTAAAATTCTAAAGACACATCTGAATGTGTATGTTGAATTAGGAATCAACATCACAGCACTTGGGACACTCTCATAACTGCTCTGTCCCCATCTTCAGTAGCAAGCAGAGAGTAATTCCGATGGCACCAGTAACCGTCTGAATGCATATCCGTCTCATCCTTCCCCTGAGTGCTGAGTGTCGGCCACATCCGCTGGTAACTCCTCGCAGCGCCATTCTCCTCAGACTTCAATGATTAATCTGTGCCTCCGCACTGTTCACTCGTTCCCCAAGGGCCCTCACAATATCTAGCTTGTTCATCAGTTCATCACCAAGTGGTGCAGAACCAGCTAGTCTATCTGCCTGCTCATTTTCCAACAAACCGCTAACTACCCGGGACCTCTGAAGTGATTCTTGCCGCTCTGCACAAAGCATGCATGTCTTCACCTTTCTCAACATGCTCTGTGAATCAGTTTTAATGACGGCATGTGTGTACAGCTGATTCTCAATGCAGCAGAGACTGCCTCCACCTCCATTCTCAAACTAGACATTGTGATATGATATGCAAGGCTTTGCTGCATTAGGCGACGTCCATTCATCTTTGCTATGAACCCCCATGCACTTTGACTGCCTCTCAACAGAGCCATCTGTATAGGTAATCACATCACTCGGGCGGGAATTGTCATGAATTATTTGTTGAACTTCTGATGCTGCAGCACCAGCTGGCCAGTCTCTGCACTAACAACCTAAAGTGATTAGAACCCTCTCCTCGCTTACAACTATCAAGCCTGCACACATGTCCAATTGTGAATTCAGCTTGCGCCATCCAAGACCTTCCTCTTTTTAGTCTATGATCCTTAACTTTACCCAGGGCTTCATGCAGAAGGTGCTTCTTGTCTGCAGCTACTCTGATAATGTGCTGAATCTAACTGTTAAAAATACACTTTCTATTTATTTCAAATGTTTTATTAAAATCACATCTAGATTCATCATTTCAAATGGCAGATTACTTTACATATCCAAACATAACATGAATTATTTTATCCCGTTCTTACATCATATTCAAAAGTACACATGCATATTGCAAAAGCTGCCCTTGAAATGGCAGCTTACGTATGTATGTATGTATGAATCATTTATAGTCTAAATGAGAATGGTAATAAATCTGTCCAAGGAATATGATTCAAAGTGAATATAAAAGAACCACTAATTTATAAGCTGCTAGTCAGTGTAACAATTTATCATCAAAAAGCATGTTTCAAACAGACTTCTTCTTCGCATTCATCATTTACAACAGACCTTATTTACACATTTTATTTTAGCATCAACTTTTCAAAATATGATAATGTGTGAGTATGTAAGATCATTTATGCTCAAAGACACAGAGTAAATTATAATGAAGTACAAAGAATAAAGAATATATTCTTCAATGAATGTTATTTTCCTATAAAATGTTCCATCAATGGAAAAGACATGGTCACCAAACAGTCATTTATTACAATTACTTGTATGTTCTAGTTTAGGTTTAAGTAAAGTAACCCTCTTCATGCCAGCGGCAAATCAGGTATATGATGCTAGACTCACATTTTATAGAGCAACTAGCACTCATAGGTGATGTGGTCAACACCACGATGACCAGCTTTACTTCCCAGGATATTTCCTGGTGTCCATTTTAGGCTGAGTGGATCTGACAGGCAAGTTAAATTTTGTAAACCTACCCGGTGTGGCTTCGAACCCAAGACTTTGATCAGCAGGTGCCAAGTCACTGCTACCAAGGATCCCAATTCTTTTTCTTCTAAGCGTTCACCAGCTATAAACTCCGGCGAAAAGTTCTGGTTGCTCATCAACTCCAGGAATGTGGCCTTGATCCAGAACTTGAGATTTGCATGCACACCCATTTGACAGATCTGGCTTATTTTATGCAGACTGTTGGTTCTTTGCTTCTCAGGCAGATGCACTCAGAATTAGAAGGAAACACCTCTAATAAGCTGCCTTCCTAGACATGCTTGTTGGGAGGGACAGAGGTTTATTCTTTGTTATCCACAACAGAGCCTACGAACACACACAGGGAACTCCCAGTTCAGGGATTGTGAAAAAAAACAAATTTCTGCCAAGGTAGTTGCAACATCATTTGCGGGCCAAACACAAGTATCAGCTTAAAAATAAGAGTGCTATATTTAGTCCAACATTTAGCTGCCTTGCCTTGGCAGGGCCAGATGAATTTGTGGACCTTACACTGCCTGCTGGCACCAAACAACGAAGGCTACATTTCTTGATGATCATTCTCAGGATAATATAATATTTTTACTGTCCTTTTTTACAGACAGATGTTTGTTAACCCTTTATGTTTGAATCGCTGTAGCAGTGCAGTGACTCAAAGGTGGCCAGCATGATACTGACCACAAAACCATCATTTGCAAATTGGTCTGTGAAAAAAATGGATCCAGCTTCCATACACCTTGCAAGGGACACTCAGAGGACAGCATGAGTCCATAACAGGTCTGACCTATATCAGGGAAACCCAATAAGGACATAAAGAAGAAGAACAAGGATCTCAAGGACAGATGAAATGACACAGCACATCAGGAATAAAACTACCATATTAAATCTAAGAACAACAACACAATTATAATAAAGTTACATCCTAAAGAGAGGGAGCACAGCTAAGAAGATGGACTTGCAAAATGAAAGCCCAAAAAAAACCAAAAGAGATGACTCAGACATGTTCAAAAAGGACAACATCCCACACAGTTAGGGACAATAAGCCACAATTTCTGGCTCAACAAATCATTTAAGCCACTGAACTTGGCACAAATAAAACAGACCATAATTATAACCGAAGCCGTTTTCAGCAGGGTTGAAAAGGGTCACATTTTTCTTTTCTATTATATCAAACCAAGAACAATCAAATTTTTGATGACTCAAGGGCATGACAGAAACCTTTACTTTCACTAAACTTATAAAGTTACTTTAACCTAAGTTTTAACATTGATTAAGTAAAGTAAAAAGTTATGGACACACCTTCAGGCATATTGGGCATATAGGGCTAGACCTATAGGTTATAGACCAGTCAACACTCAGTGGGTGGTGCAGAGTCATCACTCAGTGGGTGTTGCATTCAACATCAAGCCAGTATGACCGACTGCTACCTTCCTATTTCTAACTCCAACAGTTATTACTTTTCTGTGTTCACTCATAAAATCATGGTTGGCCCACTCAGTTGTTGTTTACTGCTGGGCTGTGATATCTGCACCTTTTGGCCCAACTCATCCAGAACCCACACTTAGGGTTTTACATCAGAACTCACACTTAGGGTTTTACATCAGAACCCACACTTAGGGTTTTACATCAGAACCCACACTTAGGGTTTTACATCAGAACCCACACTTAGGGTTTTACATCAAACCCACACTTAGGGTCAGAACCCACACTTATGGGTTTTACATCAGAACCCACACTTAGGGTTTTACATCAGAACCCACACTTAGGGTTTTACATCAGAACCCACACTTAGGGTTTTACATCAGAACCCACACTTAGGGTTTTACATCAGAACCCACACTTAGGGTTTTACATCAGAACCCACACTTAGGGTTTTACATGAGAACCCACACTTAGGGTTTTACATCAGAACCCACACTTAGGGTTTTACATCAGAACCCACACTTAGGGCTTTACATCAGAACCCACACTTAGGGTTTTACATCAGAACCAGATTATATAAAAATGTCTGCCTGAAATAGTAACAACTGCATTTGCTTCCCAGCATTTAAATATAGTCTCTCTAATTTCTACATAAGAAGATGAGAAATATTGACATCTTAAAAGATCTGAACATCAAGGAAGATTGGCTAATAAACAGCATCCTTTCTCGAAAGCTGAAATATTTTGGCCATATCAAGCGCCACGACGGATTGGAAAAAATTTATAGCAGAAGGCATGGTACCAGGAAGGAGGAGCAGAGGCCGACCGACATGAAGATGGGCACAGGATATAAGTGACTCCTTAAGTGTGAAAGTTCATGAGGCGGGAGAAGTGGCAAGAGACCGAGTTTCTTACAGGCAGACTGTGATGAGAGCGACGTTCTGCAAAGGACCTACTACATGATGATGAATTTCTACATACAATTTCTGTTCTTAATGCCCTAACACATCTCTGTATATCCTCCATCTTGTTGGTATTCAAAATGATTAAAATCCTAATACTATTCTCAGTTTATTTACAAATATAGGAGCAAAAATGGCTAAAGAGCTTTCCCATTGTGATGTCTATGAAGAGTACTTGGCATTGGATGGCAAGACAAGATCACAAACACTGAGGTACTGGGGAAAAGCTGGCATTAGATAGCTTTTTTGTTTTTGTTTTTAATCGCTGAGTCTTCGAAGGCTTAGATGGGTAGGACACACTAGGAGGATGGTAGAGTTCCTAAGGACATCCTCTATGGTGAAATTATAGATGGGTAGGACACACTAGGAGGCTGGTAGAGTTCCTAAGGACATCCTCTATGGTGAATTATAGATGGGTAGGACACACTAGGAGGATAGTAGAGTTCCTAAGGACATCCTCTATGGTGAAATATAGATAGGTAGGACACACTAGGAGGATAGTAGAGTTCCTAAGGACATCCTCTACGGTGAATTAGGGTAAAAGATGCTAGGAACAACCTCTGCAAAGATGTATGTGAGTAGAATATGAATGAAAGAGGTATTGAAGTGGGTTCATGGAAACATGATGCCATGGATTACATTGCATGGAGGGGGTAAAATTAGGAAGGTAGTATGAACAAAGGAGGTGGGGGCTGCAGGAAGGTTTACAGGTTAAGAGCTGAATGCCTAAGATGAACCCCTACCCCACACAAGTCTGAATGGTGACACTGGCTCACCTCAATAGTTATCATCAGTTAGCATCTTATTCTTCTTTAATTTTACTAAACATACAATTTGATTATGTCTTAAATTGTTAAAATGTGAGAGCATCTACTTCACTGCTCTATATTTCAAATCTGTCAGACCCATGCAATATGTGATGAGTAATAAATTTTTCCACATGAAACTTAGCCCTGGCATAAAATGTTTACCCCCATTTCACTGTTAGTCAGAGCATGCTAAAGAAATCTGGCTTCTCTGCTGCTACTTCCACTTGTCTGTTTCAAAGTTGTGCGCTCATGACTTTTCATTGTGGTTATTCATTCCCTCGGACTATGCTGTGAGACCACCCCCCTCCCCCACCCCAAGATTAAAATAGTTAACCCACAGAGCTAGGTCTCTTTCTACAGTTGCAAGAAATAACTGAACACAAGACAAACTGATTTGTAGGGCTCAATAAAGAGAAATGGAAAAGATAAGTTCAAATGTAAGTGAAAGTCTGGGACCTGTCTGATTCAATAGAACAAAACAACAGAATTATAAGCAACCAGCAAGCTCAGATAAAAACGGAAATGTTAAAAATAGGGACAGAATAGATCTAATGTACCCAACCTTCACTATGGAGTCCAGGTATGATTGACTGCCTGACTGAGAAACCAAATTCGAGAACTCCATTCAGATTCCACAAGCCTTAGCTGAACAAAAATTCTGCTATCATATAGCAGCCATATTTGTGACCTCTTTTTCCCTCCATGCAGGTTCTGGGGCCCCATTTGGGGGAGGAGGAATAGACCCACTGCACAAAGATATATAAGGTGAATAATAGGAGTTTGATTAAATCAGATATCTAGGATGGAAAGGTGCAATATTGCAGCCTTGTGGGAACCATAACGCGTGTCATCAACCTGTTTAAGGCAAAGATAGTAGGTTTTCTTTTTTCTCTTCCCCCCCTTTCCACTGATGATCTGCAGTGCTGCCACTACAAACGATTTGGGTCATCTATTTCTACATTGATTTTCTGTTAATACAAGTGGAAGGACAATATCAAGAGTTTGAAGAATGGTAGTCTGAGAAAGTACACTACCAAAACAAGGGTCAGGGTGTGTTACAGATATATTACAGCCATCCTTTACTATGGAGATGGCACCTAATTAACAGATTGATACTGTTAATAACTGCAACATAAAACCTGATGCACCTGCAAGTGCTGTCTCATATTCTATGAATGGGACTTAGGTACTAAGTAAGGTTAATCTCAAAATAATTAAACTCAGATCATGTCAGGCTATTTACTTGAAGACTGATACAAAGATTCTTAAAAATTCCACTTCTGTATAAACTTAGTTGGAAATCTTCTTCTTCTGCATTCATCAGAAAAGGTAAATGCATTGTGCCCGTTTTAAGATGGCTGCGATATTTATGCCTTTCAGCAGACACATCCGACTTCTGCAGGTATTTGATGCCCGGATTAGCCTTCCCGAACTTATTAATAGAAAATTAATTGTTTTCATTCCATGTATCCACATTAGCAAATTGCATGTTATAAGTGTTGTACTGGTGGAGCATTTCTTATATCTGAATTTATGTCAGGGCACTAGCCGATTACCAGGGTGGTGTTGACAGAGTGCCGATCGGACTTTTTTGCCAACTGAGCTACAAAAATATGAATCTGGCATAGCATACCCACTGCATTATTGATGCGTAAAGGATCCTTTACTTACATATTAGCCAAATCCTGCCTGATGTTGGCACCTTTTCCTCTTTATGGACAGTAGTTTCATACTGTGCCATAGGGAGGTATGAAAATACTCCCACCCCCTGCGGTAATGGTGAGTGTGACTAGCAAGACCAACTCAAGTAAAACAGTCTCCGCACTTAGAGCATAGGATTTCAAGCTCCTGCTGCAATATTATATATTTAACATATTTCCTTTCATATACTTAGCTCCTAACCTAACTGCAATTATTTTCTCCTTTTGTCTATTCCCTTCTTGATTTTTCCCCTCCAAAAGTACGGTCCAAGGCATCCTGTTTTCATGAATCCACATCAATATCTGCACCATTTATATCCTACTTGCCCACTTAACAATACAAATCTGCTGAGGGATACTTGACATACATAATGCACACAAGTGAATGTTTTTCTTCGCACACATCTGAAAAGTCTAAACAATAAATTCACTATCCTGGGATTAAGAGTAGAGGAAAGACTATAACTTTATTTGATTAAAAGAGATCAAATTAATCAAACTAAATTGTTTAAAATTGCAACCGACCATATATAAATACCAGTGCAATTTTTAAACCACACTCACATCCCATTTTTTACTCTCAGTAATTTCCAGTTGCACACAAAAAATATGTGCTAGCAGGTGTTAAAATATTCATAACAACAGCGAAATGCCCAGGGAAATTAAAATCGAAATCTGAGAAATAAAAGAAGAAAAAGTAGAAATAATGACTTCTGTTGTGGTTGTGAGTGCTTGCGATTCAGTACCAGATGTTTTATAGTACTGTTAGGTTACTATAATTATCTTTGTCAACAAGCCCATGACCTTTGTCATATTTGCTCTGCCTTTTCTCAGAATGTCTTCAGATATGAACTATTCTACAGATTCAGCAAACCAGTCATCTACTTGGTCCTCTTTATTGCTCATTACCTGGCTTGAAATGTTGATCAAAATCACAAATGTATTGCTTCATGTAGTGATAAGCATGTTCAGAGGTCACTGATAGGTATTATTTTCCAGGGCATTGGATTTTTGTGTTTTTTCCCAAGGTGTTTTGGGAAATGTACAAGCAGATATATTTGAAATGCATGACAAGGCAGATGAGGTCTATGTTCTTTGGAAGAAAGTGAAAAATGCAGAAAGAACAGATGATAAGACTGAAGAGAATGGTGCAGTAGGAAGGGACAAGGTGATGTGGCTAAAACTCAACACTCAGAGGAAAGTCAAGACAGACATTTAATCAGACTACCACCAGTCTGGAATTCTGCACCAGCTGTTGAAGATGGAGGCAGAGTGCTAATGGTAATGTCCCAAGGGACATGATGTTCTTTTTAACTCAGCTCATCTCAACTAATTCCTTAAGTCAGTTTTTTTCCCCCATTCTACCAGTTATTTTTTCTTAACCCGTAGATTAATGTTGCACCCGTGTTCTGCCGGGGCCCTCACATGAAGTAAAGAACAGTAATACTGTACCCTACCAGGCATATTGTAAGAGGTCATGAAGGGTGGGGTTTTGGGCTGGCTATTCTATAGAAAAGTACGCATTAACTCTTTTGGTACATCCCATCCTGATGTTACACTAACCCACTCTGCACTAACAGTTACTTAAGTTCCTTTGTCTCAAGTTCATTATTATTTTAACTACTAAAACCCCAAATATTTATTAGTTAATGTAATCAATTCCTAAGTTAAAACTGCTGATAGAGACGTCTGGCGATCTCTCTGGCAAACCTTTACACCCCGAAGTAGAAAAGGTGCGACTAAGTAAGTAAGTAAGTAATTCCTAAGTCTCAAAATATAATGATTTAAGGTCAGCCTGTTAGCCTGGAACCGGCAGTTAGTAATAGTTATTATTAAATAATATTATCAACACATTTCTTTTGTATTTGGTAGGACACCCACTTATTATAGATTTGTGTTCAATTTTGAAACAACTCACTGGTCTTAATCTGGCACTACATACCAAAATAAAACTAGATTACACAGTATCTTGTAAAATTTAGGAAAATATGGAAATAATAAAGCAAACGCAAAGACTGAGTTTATAAAATTCTAGATTTTGTTATCAATGAGGGTAGGCATCATGAATTCTAAAACAAACAATAAAAATTAAATTCATCAAATATGCATACAATAACTGACCAAAACAAACATGTCACATTTGCTAAAATTACAATAAAATTATTTAAAAATTGCAAACTATGTGCAGTTATTCATATCTGTACATACATACATACACACATTCATGTTGCAATTATTCACAGCCTTTGACTATATTTTGAACATCAGTATTTTTCTCAGCACTAAAAACAAATATCTGAAAGACATTTATATAAAAACAGCAACATCTCCATGCAAAAATTACAGGGCTGCTGAGAAACATAAATTTCACAACAATTTCTGGCTAGCAGTTTTTCCTCCGGATTACTGCTCACACAAACAGTAACCTTACTCTGCACAGAAAAACATCTACTAGCAGTGGAGATGTGGTTTTTGAAAAGAATGCACAGAATATCATGGAATGATAGAGAACCATGCAAGGCAGTCCTCCTTAGATAGACGACATCTGTATATACTGGTTTTGTGGTGGTTGGAGTACCTAAGCTGAACGTATCCTGAGAAGAACGAGTAAATGTATTCAAGCTACTAGCCTGAAGAAACCTGGCTAATCAATCCATGACAAAACGGAATGAAGGTGAGAATGTCAGCAGTGCTGTGCAGTTTGTAAATGCTGATTTGGTACCAGTGAAGCTCAAGCATGAGATGTACTGACAGTGTTAATGTAAGTAAGTAGATGCTTATAAACACAGCTAGGTCCCTAGACGATACACCACTGGCACACGGTTTGACTAGGAGGACATCGTTGGAAAATAAACTGAACCTTTATCAACTGTCGGGTGTTTCTCAACGTTTGTTCCTGTTGAAGCTTGCTGCGTTGAAGTATCTGTCAATGTGTCAGAGCAGACTGCATGATTAGAGCGAAAGAGAGTAACTGCAACCAGCATTATTCTGACCACATTACCCCCATCCCAAGTGCCAACTTTTCTATAAAAATATGGATTCAGCATCATATGCCCATTGTATCTAATACTTTCAAATATGACCATTAATTTGTTATATTTTCAATAACAAAAGAAAACTATACCTGTATATGTCTGAACTGACAAGTTAAATATGGAAAAGGACTTGAAGGCAGTCGGGTAGTGACCCCAGAAAGCTTGAAAACCACTAGCTTCTAATGATGTGAAACTGTACGAAGACTGCAATGCAGTGTTATTCAATAGTTTCATCAGGGGAACTTACTGATGAAGATAGGGTTCATCACGGGCCAGATCTGCAGGCCGCTTGCTAGGCCTCTACAGGCCTAATTCAGCCCCCAGGCCTCCAGCAGAACAGCCCTGCTGTACTGTATGACCTGACATTATTTCCCTTTAGCTTGAACACAAGACATATTTTTGCAAAACAGCTGCTGTTAAATCACATAAACTTTCTCAAAACCCAGATTGCGTTCCCTACAAATGGGACAGTTCTTTCCATGAAGACGAGAAGCGCAATGATCACAGCAACATAGATGCTTGCATGGCAGAAACAAAATCTGGGATGGTTTGACCAGACACACTTTGCAGTTTGCCACTGGTATTTCGTCTAAGTGGGAATCTGGCTCACAGCTGGTGTGTTCCTGATCCGAAGATGAAGATGCCGATTCCTCGTCATCTATTGATTTTTAAAAAAAACACACACAAAATTAATGTGAATTAACTATTTTTTGAAATCCATATAAAGGAAAACTTATGCACAGATTATATATCTGCAAGGATACTCTGGTGATACTGTTATCAGGTTCTCTCATTGTGTGTCCTGTCCACAGCTCTTGATTCATTGGAATTTGTTAAGTTTTCTCCCAAAACATTAGTCTTCTTCTTCTTCTGTTTACTGATCTGGTTCACTTGTGACTGATGGTTTCTCGCCTCTCAGGCAGCCGTGCTGCAACTTCAAACACCAATAAGTAGACACCTCCTATAGGCACCTCCTACAACATGCTTATTTAGGGGAAGCCCCTGAATCCACAAAGGAAAACTGACTATTTACTTCCTTCAATTTTGCAGTACATTTCCTGGTAACCATTAAATGTTGGGTCCGGCTAAATACCCAAGTCAGTTCTTAGAATTCATCATAACGAGGATTCAAACTAATGACTACCTGGACCAAACAAATGAAACAAATTTTATTTTCAAAGGGTCACAAATTGGGCATGCAGGCCTATCTACACACAAGGTCTGACAATTAAGTAATGAGACTGATTTTATTATGGCAAAGAGAAAAGGCCATCTAGGAAGCAAAGCTTGGAATCTAAAGTGGTACCATTCATCTATGATCTGGCAAATTTTCATTGCCATTCGATAACTAGACAACAAACAAGCCGCCATTTTGTTGACCTAGTCAGAAGTGCATTGTTATGTAATCAGCACGGAGCAAAAAGCTAACATTACATTTTTTTAAACTAAAAAAAAAGGCGCCATTGAAACAGTTGAATTGATGAAACAAGTTTATGGGGATAGTTGTTTATCTGGTGCACAAATTTTTAGGTGGTAATCACGATTCAAAAGTGTTGTGGAAATTATTACTAATGCACCTAGGCCTGGATGTCAAATTTCTGTTCGTAATGATGAACTCATTGCAAAAGTCAGAGAACGGATACAAGAAGATCATTATTTTACTGTAAGGATGATGGCAGATGAATCTGGTGTTAATAGTGAGATTATTCACATTTTAGTGCAAGATTTTTGCAAGAAAAAAGTTGCTTGCCAGTTTGTACCACATTTTTTGTCTGATGATTAAAAATATCAGCGGGTTGAATACCCAAGAGACATCATCAAAACAGGAATTTTCAGCCCCAAAAACAAGTGTGTGTTTTCAGCCTTTCACCCTACTCCCAAGATTTGTCTCCCTGTGATTATTTTATATTCCAAAAATTAAAGTTACGATTGAAAGAACGCTTCTTTAACGATATTGAAGACATTTAAAGGACCCTAACATCAACTTTAAGGGCCATAACAGCAGAAGAACTACAAAGGTCGTTCCAGTGTTTGTTAGATCATGCCACTTGCTGTACCAATGCCCAAATTATTTTAATTTTTATGGAATTAGTCTCATTACTTAATTGTTGGACCTTGTATATGTATCTGTCATCTGACATTCTTTCAATATGCCCCAGCCATTTCAGTCTATTAGCTCTCATGACGCCAGTGATCAATGGTGATTTAAAAAGATTATGAATTTTGTTGCTGCTTACTGAAATAAAGTTCTAAACACTCACCACTGGCAGGAGACATCTGCCTCCGGTCCAGCTCCGCTCTGAGAGATTTAATATGTCTCTGGAGGTCCTCAGACTGAACTGCGTTGTACTCTATAACCTGATCTTTCTGTTCTAACTGCTCCCTCTGCTGCTGTAACAACTGTAAATATAATG
Organism: Candidula unifasciata; assembly: GCA_905116865.2. Taxonomy (NCBI): domain Eukaryota; kingdom Metazoa; phylum Mollusca; class Gastropoda; order Stylommatophora; family Geomitridae; genus Candidula; species Candidula unifasciata. The sequence goes on from CAJHNH020006090.1 coordinate 422,365, forward strand.
TTCAGTGAATCACATACGTGAACTCAGTGGAATGGGGCAGCTGTTCCATTTCCAACAGAGACAAAACAAAACAAAATTACACATTATATAAAAATGTCAATTGAAAGAGACTAAGATGCACAAAAACAAATTATTATAAATATCAGAAAGAATCAGACATCCTTTTGGTCCAATTTTAAGAACTGGATGGATTTATAGAAAGTAAGATAGAGGCAGACAATGGGAAAAGGTTGTTGACAGCCTTTTGTCATTTCATGGAAGGGTGTGCGCACATGAACTGATACCTGCCACTGGAGATGACAAGATGTGGAAAAGAGTGAATGCATACACTAATTGGCATGGTACTTGTTGATGATATATATATATATAAACAAAAAATGCAAATATATAAATATGCCTCTATTATCAACATCATGAAAGCCAATGGATTAGGATAGTTTGATCATTATGTTAATGGGACCTGTGAAAAAAGCAAACCATACCAAGCCATAGGTCTCGCAGTCTATTTTCCAATCTCTGCATCATCTTCTTGTTTACCTGAGTGCTGTAATTGCATTGTTGTGCCTGTTTACAGCACAGCTGTGATATCTGTGCCTTTCGACCCACTCCTTTCTATACAGTGCCATGTTTTGAATATTATGGATGATACCAGTCCAGCATTTTTGCCCTCTTTGATCACTGTTTTCAGTTTTCTCTCGGAGGTCCTCATTTCCTCAATTCATCTGTTTCCCATTTCAATATATTTTGGTGATTTTCTGTTTGGTTCTTCTTAGGATGTGCCAATATTGCAGTCTTCATTGTTTGTGTCTATGATACCAGTGGTTGTCCAGGCAATTCTCTAATTTCTTAATTTTTCTTGAACTCAGACCATTTACTGTGACATTTATTATGCACACTGGTACTTAAATCAACTGAATCCTAAAAAGGACCGGTATCTATTGAAGTGAGTGGTCTAGAGACTTTTAATTGTGACCCAGTACAAATGTACCAACTCCTCAGAAAAAAAAAACAGTTGCAGAGCTGCCCTGCCCCTCTCGAAGCTTTGAGACCAGCAGTGTGTACAAGACTGATACTGGAACATCCTTTTAAAATGTAGCCAAGTCATGATGTAGCATGGTAAATATGGACCAATGGCAATCAAGCCTAAGTTGGTAACATTTCCTCCCCTGGTGTATTTCATTATCAGCAAATCAATGCTCAATGCATTAACACTGTACCCTACCAGGCATATTGTAAGAGGCCACTAAGGGTAGGGTTTTGGGCTGGCTATTTTATAGAACAGGACGAATTAACTCTTTTGGTAAATCCCACTTTGATGTTACACTAACCCACTCTGTACCAATAGTTACTGAAGTTCTTTTGTCTCAAGTTGTTATTATTTTAACTACTAAAGCCCTACATATTTATTAGTTTAAGTAATCAATTCTTAAAGACTATAAAAATGACATTCTTCTTCTTCTGTCCTAATGCTTATGCCGCAAAGCGTCACAGAGAAAAGTTAAATGAAGTTTCCTGTCTTTTGTAAGTTGCACAGCTTGTATTAATGTCATACTGCGGTTCTGTATTGTCTCTTTTACTGCCTCCAGCATCTCTTTCTTGGTCGGCCTTTTGCCTTGTAGTCTGCTGTTCTTATGTAGTATGTTCTAGATGCTGGCTGATTTTGTTCCATTCTAACCAGATGGCTACACCATTTGATTCTTTGATGTTCTATGAAACTATTTTTTTTTTTTTTATGTATCCAGAAACCTTGAGTTGTAAAACCCTTTGGCTCGGTACTATGGATATCGCAACCCTTCGGCATTGATTCCATTATAGGTACCGTTAATATGGGAGAAAATGGCTTTTCTGCCTACCCCCGGGAGTGAACCCGGACCACAAGGAGTTCGTCACCCGGCCGCCGCGAAAGTCAGGTTTAACCAACTTCGCTAGAGAGCCGGGCATATGAAATCATTCACCGGTACTGTGCTTACTATTGCTCTTAGCGCTTCATTGGTGAATATTTTTCTTCTTGTTTTTCCTGCTGCATTTCTCAGAAAATCTCATCTCACAGAACTGACAATACCTCCTGTATTTGCCACTTTTGTAGTTTAGGTGGGGGTTTTGGTAGTATAGCTCGTGCAGCTGCCATGTACTGTGCAGGGTAGGATTCTATGTTTGTCACTGGAAGAAAAAACCAACAGGAAACGAACCTGGGTTTCCTGCATGATGGCTCAGCCTTCTAAACTGTTCGGCCAGCTGCTCGCAAAAAACTATGCATATATTAAAATACATATTCAACTAGTGCTAATAGATGCAAAATAATTACTTAGGTACTCTGTTACTAAACATAATGATCCACATTATTTCTGAGCCCTAATAAAAAATTATAAAAAGGAGAGAAGACAAGCAACTTTCAATATTATTGCCAATGCACTGATATAAACTAGGCTATTGAATATGCAACTTAAACAAGTATTCCAAGACAGGTTAAACTGACCCAAGACCTACTATGCAGCTGATCAGGAAACAAGTTTTAGGATGCTAAACACTACCCTTATGGAATGAATGAAAGAAAATTAACCACCCAGAAAATGAGATGTTTGAGAAAGGCTGTGAACAAAAACCAAAAAAGATGATGTGAGAGATAAAGAGATTAGAAGATCTACTAGAACAACACCTGTTATAAAATTCTTTGAGAAACCAAGACTGAAATGGTTTGGCCAGCTGAGGAGGATGAACCCAAAAACATCAGCGATGACAGCACACAACATGGTTTTGGAAACATCAAGAAGCAGAGGGAGACCTAGAAGAATATGGACTGAAAGAGTAACTGATAACTTAAGACTTCCCAACATCACAGCATACCAAGCAACTGCGTGCATCTTGGCTCAGCTATCGATTAACTGCTGAACTGCAGTATTTAGCAGAACAAAGCAGATACTGACAAAAAGAAGATACATCACCTTAACTACTGTATGTCTGTGAACCACGTAACAATAAAAAAGGAGTTGACAGTACTGAAGGTCACAGATATGTTGATTCTGCGCGCATTCTGGGGCCCCACTGTGGAGAAAACAAGAATAGCTCCACTCCCTACACAATAGCATTTCGAAAGAGGAAACTAACTGGGAGCTTCCTTTGAAATCGGAGTGCATCTTCCTGAGAGATAAGGAACCAACAGTGTGTGCAAATGAGCAGCTCTTTAAATAAGATGTGCATGCAAAACTCAGGTTCTGAAACAAGAATAAAGTCCAGAGGTGGGCAAACAACCAGAACTTTTTGCTGGAGTTTACAGCCAGTGAACGCAAAGAAGAAGAAGACACACACTGACCGCTATGAAGACCACTATTCAAGTACTGCAAGAGGCCAAGCTTAAAAGACATTTACTACCCACTTCAGGAAAGGGCAATGATCACTTCTGGTCATGTTACGAGATGAAAATATCTGGAGAAGACTGTGACAACTAAAAACAAAAAATTATAGGTGCCAGAGACAAAGTTAACAAAGTGACAGAATTTGTGTGGTTTGACAGACTGGACTGGAATGAGCGAATAGATCCTTATAATCTGGGAAGAACAGCGCAGCAGCAGGGATTGACCAAGGAATCTGGCTGACACTCAACACTCAGAAAAAAAAGAAAAAAAAAGACACAACCGTACTGATACTGGTGCCAATGGAGTTAGAACACTTTGCTGGCAGCTGAAGATGGGAGGCAGAGTGCTTATGGAAATGTCTGAATTCTGCAATGTTGGTTCCTAACTCAACACAATTCCAGATCAGCATGGATGAACAGAGATCAAACTTATGACAACAAAAAACTGACATTTACAAAGAAAAATGATAGCCAGTGAAACTCAGCATGGCACATGATAAGGCAATAAATGCTCAGATAACTTCTGAATATATATACATTCGTATGAAATACATATACTATACAAGATACATACAAATTCTGGTGAATTAAGAGTTGAAGAAAATATGATGGTGTGGGACAGAACACAAACTGAAAAGATCTATAACAATAATTAAACTGTCTTTACATGAGAAACCACAGGATCAAAGTAAAATAGGCAGACCCAAAAAACATGCAAAAGAGAATTCAAAATTGAGGCTAAAAGGATAGGGAGGACATGGGGTGAGCTGCAGGTGAAAGCAAATTACAGGAGGTCGACACAAGTTGGTTGTGGGTTTATGCTCCAGTGGGGGATAAAAGGCAGAAGGGAAAGATATACCTAGAACTAAAAGTTAAAAGTATTCAGCATAAACACAAAATGCTCAGCAACAATGAAATTCAAGAGATCAAAACAAAAGGAAGATGCGTACAACAAGCTGAAAGACCTTATCTGACTTTACTGGACAGAATTATATGAGTCATAGAACACTCACTTCCTTAAGCTCTTGTATCTGTTCAATAAATTGCTGCTCTAAATCTGTCCTCACCAAGTCCCGCCACTCCAGTTCAAATGTGGTGCGCTGAAGTTCTCTGTCTTTGGCTCGGATCTCCTGCCGATATGCTGCCTTTTCCGCTTCGTGCTGGGCCTCTTTGATCTGGAACTGAGCTGCTTTTTCTTGATACAGTGCTTCCTTTTCCAGAACTTCTTGGCTCTTTTCACAAAGACGCTCATAATTTTCATCTGCTGCCTTAAGTGTTCCCAACAAAAGTGATGTGTTTGGGTATCGACCTAATTTTCAAAAACAGGACAAAAATGACATTGCAAACTGGTAAAAAAAATTAACATCATTATACTAGTTTTTTTAATGTGGCAAACCTTCATAACAATCCACATAAAGTACCAGAAAAGGGTAGTAATAGTCACAGCAAATATAAAATATCATTTCCCGAGTGACACAGATGTATATATACTTAAACAGTTGTGGCATTAAAATAACTAGCCAGGCTTTTGTAGTGTGCTTAGGTTAAACACCAGGTCACATTGTTGGTTGCTTGGTACAAATGGGAAATAACTGATCACACATGGCATGCTGGTTGGGGCTGGCAGAGTTAAACATGTAAGTGAAGTAAAACTTAGAGCTCCATTTCCACAGGAATATTTCTACATCAGTAGCTTACAGGGTACATGTTGCTATTCATATCTTTACAGAATAATCAGCACTTGGTGTTTGATGCAGTCCACATCATAGTGTCGACCTCCCTCCCCCCCCCCCACGACATTACCTGGTACCCATTTTAGGCTTGGTCAACCATAGAGACAATGTCAATTTTGAAGAAAAGAATCCGATATGCAGATCTGAAGCCAAGACCGTTGGGCTGGCAAGCAAGTTTTCTAGCAATAACCTACTCTACTCAGTATCCCACTGGGCATATGGTGCTCACCCTATATTTTTATACACCAACCCCTTTTACATCTAAGGCTATATCACTTTAGACTGGACTGCCAGGTCTTTTAACAAAATTCACCTCAATGAGGATTTGAACCTCTAACCATCGAGCCAATAGGCAAGCATGCTAACCATCGCTCTATTGCAACTCACAGATCAAAACTGCATTATTTTTTTTATGTTCTACTACACATAACTTTAAAAAAACTGGGTAGGGGAGGGGGGTGTTAAAATGAATGAGGCAGGAGAACTGGTAAAAGATTGAGATACCAGAAACAGTCTGGCTTGAAATAGATTATAAATCTCAACCTATATTAAGAGAATTGGATCTCAAGCTATTATAACAGAGAATAGAACCTCAACCTATATTAACATGTGACAGTACTATTTCACTTTAGTTTATTAAGTGACTAAAAATGTAAACAGTTTTAAAATATGACAATAAGGTACCTGATTCTTTATTCAAGCCACATGAAGGAAGTTCCCGGGAAAGTCCAATATTGTAGGGGTGTTATAGGTTGGGATTAGGATTAGGGGTTAGGGGATAGGGTAGAGTTAAGGTTAGAGGTAGGGCTAGTTGGTGTTTCAGGTGGTCAGCGTTGACAAAGATCCTAACCCAAACTCTAACCCCAACCCATAACACCCCTAGAATATAGGACTCTCACATGAACTCTGGGGTGAGCTTTTTAAAAAAAATAATTTACAAAGTACTAATACTAATAACACATGGCACCTTCAATGCAAAAGTGATAAGGCAATAGTAATCCTCTGCAGGAAGATGCAGTGGTGTAGTGGTTAGTGTGTCTGCTGCCAAGACTGAGGTCTGGGTTCAATAACTTGCAAGATACTGGCTCAGCCGAGCCTCATAAAAAATTATGTTAGACCTTCACATGCTATAGGTTGTGAATTATCTGGCACCCATTTCTTCTTATTCTTGTTCGTGTTCACTAACTGTAAACTCAAGCAGACAGTTTTGGTTGTTTGTCCACTTCTGGACATTAGTCTTGTTTTCCAGAACTGGATTTTTGTGTTCACATCCATTTTACAGTTCTGATTTACTTGGATGTAGACTTGGTTTCTCTTGTCCACAGTCGCCAGAATCAATGATCATGTCAGTATTCTTCTTACTCCATAACTACAGCCAAGTCATCAAGGCATTCACCAGCTTCAAACTCTGGTGGAAAGTTCTGGTTGTTCGTCCACATCTGAACTGCAGTCCTGATCCAGAACCTGAGTGTTGCTTGTGTATTCGTTTGACAGATCTGACACATATGTGTGCGGATCATTGGTTCCTTGCCTCTCAGGCAGATACACTCCGACATCGAAGGAAGCTCCCAATTAGTCGACTCTTACGACATGCTTTTAGGTAGGCAGTGGGTCTATTCTTGTTTTTCCCTATAATAGGGCCCCAGAACCCACAGGGGGGGATCTAGGTATTTATCTCCCTGTCTTCTAATTGCTCCTCTTCCATTAATCCTGCCAGTTATCAATTCCATTCTTTCTCATAACAAATATCTAACCCCCCCCCCCCCCCCCCCCCCCCCCCCCCCAAAAAAAAACTGACTGCCTATGCTTTGGCAAAACAGATGTCAAAAATACAGATGAGTCCACCACAGAGTATATAAACTTTAATAATTAAAAAATACATTTTTAAATTATATGACTTTTTTTGTCACTTTTGAATTAAAACAGCCATGTTTTAAATGTTATACGTTTTTTTAGTAAATATGTTTTTCCTCCTTTTATAATCTGTCAAAAAAGACTGGTCCAAATTTTTTTTTTCTGCATTTATCCGAGGAATTAAATGTGCTGTGCCCGTTAACAACATGGTTGTGATATTTGCGCCTTTCGGCCGACACAACCAACATCTACAGACCTTTGTTGCCTAGGTTAGCCTTCCCAGAGTAAAAATTTTCAATTTTGTAAATATTATTTGATTTTTAAGTTCTTTAATTATACAGTTTACATTCAAGTGTCTCTAAATAATGTAACTGACTACATATTAATTACGCTGGTTTTAACAAAAATATGTTACATGATTTGCATATTTAGTAACTATTTACCTTTTTTTTTTTTTTTTTTACAAATTATGTGGCAAGGATATAAAGCAAAGCTTTTCAACTGTTAGTCTGAAGGCCAAATCTGATCCACAAAGGGTCCAGTGAAGGGCCTGTGGATCATTGCCAGTTGTACTGATACAATGATCTTTCTATGCTGGAACTAGGGCCTCTGGCCCTAATGATCCCCAACATTTTGGCTCCGCTGTAAACTTGGCTGAATAGCCCTGACATAAAGCTTTGGAAAATTAAATTTGATAGCAGTTATTACCCCCCATGCAGATGCAGGTTACACCTGGCTTGTGTAGCTGATATGGGTGCCCTAATTATGACTTCTTTGGAGATTGAGCAAGGTATGTGGGATTTACCATGTTGGTTTACCATCCAGTCTTTAATCTCAGGATGGTATGTTAAACCTTAAGGTGGGGGCCCCAGAAGGGACAACACTGTTTCTACTGTAATGTCAATTATGCATAGTCTGCTAAAAACTATTAGCAGTGTAAAAATATTAAATATCTGTGTGGGTGCAAGGGCCCCACTTTGGTGGGGAAAAAAACAGACCCACTGTCCCATAATCAGAATGGTGTAAAAGGTAACTAACTAGATACTTGTTTTTTGAAGTCAGCGTGTCTGTCTCAGATCTCTAGAATGGATGTGTGAGCAAAGTCAAGTTCTGGAACAAGTCAAAAGTCCAGAAGTGGACGAACAACCAGAACTTTCCAGGCATTGAAGGCAAAAAAGAAGAAGAAGAGTATTAACACTTAAGATTGATCAGACACAGAGAGGCAGTGTTTAGTTCATAACATTCTTCTTCTTCTTTGTTCATCCCAAGATGTAAGCTGTGCACATTCACAGCATGGCTGCGATATTTTCCCCTTTCGGCTGACACAGCTGATGAATGACTTCAGGCATTTTCACCCCAGTTAGCTTTGCCAAGTTTCATTATTTAAAAATTAAACTGCTAAGTCTTTGTGCTCATTTAGCTACAGCTAGCATCTTCTGTGTTAGAGACTCACAAGATGATGCAAAGAAATTCTTGATGGCATGATGTATTTGCTCTAGTGTGTACTGACATGCCATGGCTGCCTCCACCGCCTCCAGGTCCAGGACTAGAGATCCTGATGCTGAGTTTGATGCTAGTGACGTCGGTGACATTTTTGCTGCTAATGATGGTAATGGCGCTGATGAACTTGAGATGATGGTAGGTGATGCTGCAACAGATTCTGTGAACAATAATTAACAATAATTAACTAGTGGACATGGCATAAATTGTGTTTACTTATTATTTGCATTTCCAAAAGAGGGGGCAAGTATTTTTTTCATCCTCTTTCACTTCACCACATAAGTTCAGTTGAGATGTGCTACAACTTTCTGGACAGTGCAGTTTAAAAAAGAAAATTTGGAGGATGAAGAAAAAATTAAAATAAAACTAGGACTGAAACCCGTCATAACATTCACGAAAGAGCAACAGATAAAATAGTTTACTAGTCTGGCTGTCTGACGAAAATGCCTTGGTACTGACTACCACAGAAAGTTACTCTGAAGAAAAATAATAAACAGGGAGAAAGAAGAAGACCACACAGAAGATGGAATGACAACTTCTAAAACAGCTTTACAATGTTGAATGTTGAATTAAGAAACAACATCACAGCACTCAGGACACCTCCATAAGCAATCCGTCCCCATCTTCACCAGCAAGTGAAGAGTTCTGATTCTTATGGTACCAGTAACTGTCTGATTGTATAACCATCTCGCTTTTCCCCTTAGTTTCAAGCATCGGAAGGAATCTTCCAAGGCGAATCCCAGATACCTCATGCAACCTCCAAAGTAGGTATAACTGGGGCTTTTATGCATTTTTAAAAAAACTATCTGAAAACCAGATGGCAGTGTTTCATGTAAACAAAGTTATGAACCAGTTTTCATCATGGTTTAACTCTTTCACCCAGAGAAAGCAAGAAACCAACCCTTCTAATTGGGTCAAACAGCCCATAATTGTCTCTCTTCCATAATGACGTGTTTACGAGACGCATATTTAATGCTACTGGCCGAGGTTATTTTAGGCCCAGGAGGAGGTATTCCTTTCAATGCTTCATCCTGTAAGTGTTTACTGACTACTCTTTTGTTTTCTTTACATATTTTGAAAGAACAATTTAAAAATGTTTTTAAAAAAAAAATTTTTAATCTTTTAGTGACCTGTATGTAAAGTAAAGGTTCTTTTTCCACGCCTTTAGGCGTTTTAGGAAAATAGGGTTAGACCTATATTTTCGTAGCCCAATCAGCACTTAGTGGGTGATGTGGTCAGCATCACGCCAGCAACCTTGTTTCCGGGGTGAAAAGGTTACCATTTTTCTGTTTTACCTTTGCAACAACCTATCAATCATTCAATAAATCAATCAGCTCACCTGGTAACTGTGGGATGGTTGTTTCTTCATCCGCTTCAACAGTTAACTGAAATGAGAATACAAAGATGTATAGTAGTAAAAGCTTTCAAAGTGTCACCCAACCAAATGTTTAAGACACATACTCCAAGTTAATACATGATATGTCTCTTGCGTACACTTATTTACAAAATATGACAAAATTACTTATAAGACATTACTTGTAAAGTAAGAATTTATCAAGCAGAAATAAATAAAATTTAAAGTTTTCTGGATGGAAATTTGTATACTTATACAATACGTCCCCAAAAAAAGTTCTCGTCAGTGTCATCATCATCATCAAGCTGACTGACATGGACAATCAGACACATCCTTCTTCTTCTTTTTCTTTTGTCATCTCACTGATACCAGGTTGTAGCCCAGTTTCATTCTGTATTTGTTTTGCGCTTTCCAGGTGGCCTTGGCGATGGATTTGTTAATCTTTTTGCAGGTTTCTGCTATATCATTTATCCATCTCTTTCCTTGTCTTCCTCTCGCCTTCCTCCCAGATGTTCTGCTGTAAAAAGTCTCATATGCAGTTTGGTCTAGCTGCATTCTCACTAATGGCCAAACCACTTCATTCTCCTTTAATGTTGCCGGCCCTATGTCCACAGAAGTCTCCTGTATGTATTCAATATTTCTTGTGTGGTAGCAATTAATTACACCACTGATGGCTTGGAAGACCCATCGCGTGGCGGGGCAGAAAAAAAAATCTGACGTGGTGGGCACCCGTCTTATTCCAGGCGAGCCATTGCCCCTTTAGCCTGAAAACCTCACTGGTTCAGTTTCCAGCATAAACCACGAGGAGGTGGGGTTGGCCTCAGTGCTCTAAGGGTCGTTGACAGGCTACTTAAATTTCATGTTTCACCTCTCCGAAGAGAAGCTAGCCAATCTTTACACTGCTCACTTCTGTGCCAAGCACCTGAGAACACCCTTACAAGCCCAGGCACCTCCACACCCTGATATCTTCAACTGAACGTATCATTCGTGTGCAGATCCCTTTCCAAGACATCACAAAGGTGTTAAGAAGCTCCTTACTATCTCTATCTGTCCCTCTTTATTTAAATCTCTCCAGCTGTCATACGTTCTAGTTTATCTCTACGAATTAAAAAATGTTTGTAAGATATGTATACCTAGTTAAAGTAGCAGGTTGGGTTTGGTCTATTGCAAACCAAACCTACTACTAGGTATACATATCTTACCCAAAAAATGTTAAATTCATAGTGAAAAACTAGAACATTATGACAGCAGTGGAAATTACTAGCAGAAGTCCATGTGGAAAAATACCAGCCTTCACCGGCGTTTGAACCCGGTACCTCTAGCACTCAAGGCGGATGCCATACCTCGAGACCACTCAGCCCCCACCTGGTAGTAGGTAAGAAATTAAAACAAAACTCAAAATTAAAAAACTATGCAGTTTGTAAGTCAAGTTTTATCTAGATACATCTGGTGCTGATCCTTTTTTTTGGGCCATCTGAAGCAAAGATTACGAGATATGTTGAGATTCAAGTTGAATGTTGAAGCACTCAGGACACTCCCATCAGCGTTACGTCTCCATCTTCAGCAGCAAGCGAAGAGTTTCAATTCCCATGCCAATAGTAACTGTCTGATCGTGTATCTGTCTCGCCTTTTCCTCGAGTGTTGAGCGTTGGCCAGACCCCTGGTAACTCCTTGCAGCGCCATTCTCCTCAGGCCGTAATGATCTATTTGTGCCTCCACACTGTTCAATTGCTCGCAGGATTCGAAGTATCAGTGTTCATAGAAAAGTAATAAATACATGGTGTTCTGATTTCCTTCCTTTTGTTTTTCCCTCTGGGCTATTACCTGAAGATTTGACCATCCTGAGATGTCAGAATCTCAATGTGGATGGCCAGTCAACAGGGCAAATTCCAGATACCCTGTTCAATTTCCAAAGAAGTTATAATTGGAGCACACACAACAGCCACACTAGCCTAGTATAATCTTTAGTCCTATGGAGATAGTGATAAAGATTTGGAGTATGGTTCTCTTCAACACTTTTTCACAATATGTGTACAATTTTCAGCTTCTCCATTTACTGTTCTTCTTTTTGTCTGCTTCGTCCATCCATAACTCTCTGAGTCCCAAACAATGCATGCATGATGTGTGAATCACCCTATCAGCTGAATTCCTTCTTAGCCAAAAATGCTCTCTTATTTTTTTTATTTGGCCATAACACACTCAGGAAATATGGCTTGTCCTATGGTCAATTCTACTGTTTTATTGCAACTTTGACTCTAATCCAATGATATATTTTAATCACATATATTCCTTCATCAGCATCTCCAATGACACTTTCTTCTGGTACTGAAGGGTTAAAAAAGACGGCTGGTACCCTATTGTGTGGTTTACAGCCAGGCTGCAATATATGTGTAACTTCAGCCCCACACACCAGAGTTCAGCAAGTCAGAACAATACGCTAAATCAGCAGCAGATACAAATGTGATCTTACCTGCTCATTTTGTGCCCTCTCAATGAACTCCTTGCCTTTAGCATGCAGCAAGAACACACAATGTGGTGATGATTTGGCATGCTGCGTGGCTGGATCTGCATCTGTTGACCAGTCAGCGAGACCGATACCACATGCATAACACTTGACCTTGTCGCTGAAACCTGAAGAAATCAATATCTAAGACAAATTCTATTACATGCTTCTTCAACTTCTTTTTCTTTATTCATCTGACATTGTTTTAGTTTTGTTTTATTTGGGTGTAAATGTATTGTGCCGGTTTAAAGAAATTGTGATATTTGAACCTTTCAGCCAACATGTCTGACTTCTTCAAGCATATGTTAACAAGAATGGTATTAACCTTCTATAAAATAGAACACTGACACGAATAATCATTTCATGCATGTGTTCACTAATAAGGATTTTTCTTTACCTAGTTCATTTTGAAAGTATAATGGTTGCACAGTGTACTTATTCTGCGAACTCAGGTCATACACTTAATCCACTATGGGCCATAAACTATATATATATATATATATATATATATACACAATCAGAAAGTTACTGGTGCCATTGGAATTGGAACTCTTCATTTGCTGCTGAAGATGAAGACGGAGCGCTCATGGGAGTGTTCTGAGTGCTATTATGTAGATTCTTAATTCAACATTTAGTGATAACTGTGCACTGTTGTTAACTCATGAGCTTCCTCACCCTCTTGATATGCTGCTTTTTCATGTCATACTAAGATCTTCAATCTGAACATCTGCATGCTAACTGCTGAGGCTGATTGATTTGGCTGAAGGCCCTCAGTTCAGTTCAGGCATTATGGTTGCTGCATCAATATCTGTAGTAAATCAACTGATCAGTGATTACCGGTGCCTGTCCAATGTTAACTTATGAGCCTTTTTGAAATGTTGCTTTTCCATTCCACACCAAGAACTTCAGTCTGAATATTTGCATGCTATCTATCGATGCTATTTCATTCAGCTAAAAGTCCTCAGTTCAGTTCAGACATTTCTTTTGGTGCATCAAAATCCTCTACAGTAGATCAACTGAACAGACTGACTGTGCCTGTTCATTGTTGGTCATAAGCTTTTTTAATATGCCACATAAAGATCTTATATATGAACACTTGCAGATGCTTCAAAGTAACCACCCCTCATTAGTCACCTTTTATGACATAACTGTTAGGCTAGCAGTGGGTCTATACTTTTGCCCCCGCCCCCACCAAATGGGGGCAAATGAACCCAGTTGAGAGATTAAACATTAATTATATGACTTAAATGGCATGATAAGGGCACAACTATTCAGCTATACGTTCTCTGACCTTTATCCCCCAAGACTTTGCATTAATGATTCTTGTATACTATTTAATTACCTCTGTTTTACAAAGAAACCACTTAATGAATCTTCGTAATTTGCTAACTATTAATTTAGTTGTTCTCCATGTTTCAGCTCCATTTAATAATGCTGATTTAACATTAGAGCTAAATATCTTAACACTGGTAGTAATTTTAATTTCCTCTGACTTTCACAGATTTCACAGTGCTATGATAACTCTTTTTTTTTGGTATTAATAATTTCCTATCTATTCAACTACATTAAGGTTAGTTGCGTAGCCTTTACAGGACGTTGCAGAACCAACCCCAACAGCCCCTGGCTATTGTGTGGTTTTTCTAGGTAAATTTACGTCCAGTAGTTTGCCGTTGCTTTCTGGACGGTCGGCTTTCTTGATACCACTGTCGAAACCAATGCAAGGCCTATGGCTTGCAGATGGGATCGAACCTGGCATCCCGGCATTACGAAGCGTTCACATCGACTTAGCCACAGAGCCGACTCAACTACATTAAGTATATGTAAAGAACAATCAGTACTCCCCAAAATAATCATTTCAAGACTATTTTAACAGTACTATAAATGGAAGTTAATTTAAAATTACACTTTGGTATAAACCACTCATTATCTACTGCTTAATTAAATGCAGCCTACATAGCAATTTTGCTGTTACTGAAGTAGAAATATTAGGTCAAATGTAAAGGACTCTTTTGACATCTTGGAGCACTGAGCAAAAGTTGCTAGAATCATATATTTGAAGACAAGTCGGCATTCTGTAGGTCCTGATGGCAGTGTTTTTTTCAAAGGACATAACCTGGTACCCATTAAGGCTGGGGGGGTTGACCTGGGACCCAAGATTAACCCTGAAGAAAAAGCTGATACGGACTCCAAATACCTACAGGGACAGGTGGGCGTCTAGCTGCTAGGGTACCACAGCTGCCCGAAGTTTCAATATTAAAAGTCAATAAAGCAGGTAAAGGACCCTTCTGCTACAATAAGATATAGTGGCTACATGGTGCTAGTGACATATTTTAGGACCAACTGTTACTCGCTGGGTGATGTTGTCAATATCATGCTAGCCATTTTTAGTTCCCAAGAAACTTCCTGGTACTTATTTTAGGCTGGATTTCACCTATGAGTCTAGGTCAGTGGAAAAAAAAATGTGGCTTAAGGGATATTGAATATGTGACCACTGGGTGAGCTTGCCAGATTATATGACCTGCTAATTAAAGATAAATCCAGTTGCAAACCCCAGCATTTGTTAGCTGTTGTGATTTTACTAGGCAATTTTACATTCAGTAGTTTGCCACTCTAGAGAAAGATTCTAGAAACACCATGGACCAAAAAGAAAAGAAATAATGACATCCTAAAAGATCTAAACATCAAGGAAGATTCACCAGTAAACAGCATATTCGTCTCAGAAAATGAAAGTTGGGCCAAATTAAGCGCTACTACAGATTGGAAAGAACAGTGGTAGAAAGCATGGTGCCATAAAAAAAAGACCAGGGTGACCAGCATGAAGATGGGCTCAGGATTTAAATGACATCTTGGGTAGGAAAGTGCATGTGGCGGGAGAGCTGGTAAGAGACCGAGTTTCATTCAAAGGATCTGCTACATCAGAACTATTCAGCAAAGTTTACTCAGGGACCAAAATGTTTAAAAGGAGCCTCAACAAAAAAGTTCTTCTAATACAATTGGCGATGATCTGTGGGCTACTTGCTATGCCTCTACAGGCCAAATTATGCATGTGGGCTATCGGTTTGCTAGCTCTGTGTTACATGATGATTATGAGTTTGCCACTGCTTTCTCAGCATTTAATGCTCATGATACTGTCACAATCAACACAAATCAGCCTGCCGCTGAATAACCTGCAAATGAATCAAACTCAGGATGTTTTAAATAAAGAAGCTGTGTAAATAAACCCCTAAGACACTGATGCAGTAAGACTATTTAGAAATAATTCAAATAAGTGATCCCAAAACAAATCATCTATGCTACCTGTGTAGTAGAAGCCACACTCAGCCATCATTCTGCTAGGGAAAGTTCTGGCTAAACATTTAGGCCAGGTTGAATATGTACCCACTCGAACGTCCTCATCCTCAAACTGTGGATGTTTTATTGCATATTTCACTCTGTCAGTCTGCGCTTTGTGTTGCCGCTGCAAAAACACCTTTTCATGAATTTGTGTTTCGGTGTCTAAAGAAATATTTCCCACGTCAAACAAACACATAAAAGGACACTGTGGAGATTTATCTTCATGAACACTGTCTAAAACTGGCCTGCTTCTTTGTTTGAAGTCCAATTCGACGTTACAGAAGACACAGAAAACACTTTTTGTTGCTACATTGTACACAAAACCCCCCTCTGCATACACTACAGCAGCGGGTGAAAATATGTCTGCATGAATAAAAGTTAATCTTCGCTGGCCCTCAAACAACATTAAATAACCTCCTTGCTTTGGAAGAAATGGATGCTGAATGTCTGGAACATTGAAAATGCTTGACGGTGACGATGAAATGTTATCTGGGCATAGCTGTTTCCTGAACGCCTCCACTTCTTCATTGTTGTGGTTATCTAGATTATGTGTGTTAGTAGACGGTGGTGTGTTAAGAAAACTGCACTTCGGATTAAGGGTACGATGTACAGCTAACGGCGATTCGCCTGACCAATTGCTGTATTTTGCTCCACAAAAACAGCATTCAACTTCATCTGAAACAGCATTCATTTTACGGATAAATCCCGCCTCGGCCAACTTCATCGGAGAGTTGGAAATTGAAAATTCCACATTCGGCGGGGGTGGGGGGAAGAAAGTTTGTAAACGATTTGGATATTGCGACATATGCCGATTTAATATAACATCCATGGTGGAAAATGCTTCTTATACTGCAAAATATTTTTAACTGCAATGTAAAAAACACGTTTTGGTACTAAATAATTGCTATTTGAAGAGCTATCGGAAACTGGTGCCACAACAATCAGCCATAGTGTACACAAAAGAAAGACAACTACTTCAGGCTTACCTGCCCATAGACTCTCATCTTTCAAGTACTAGTATTGGAATTTCCTTGGGCTTTCCCCCTACTGACCGGTAGCCTATATTTGGAAGATAGTGCTTCCCCCCGTAGTCAGACCTATAGTACTACAGCTTCGGCTGGTGTCGAATATACTTGTAATGCCTTACCTCTGTCTTTAATTAGTATGTTCTTTACTGTTAAATTTGGCTAACAGAAAGGGGATGTTCACCTTAATTTTGTCATTAAGGTTTCGATTGTTTAGGAAGTTTGAAATTTAGTGATTGTTTTACACACAGTATGGTATATAGTCTGCTGTGTATAGATTGTCTCTTAGTTGCGTTGAGAATTAATTGATGTACTTCAGTAAGAAGAATGATTTCATTGTGTCTACATCAGTTCTTGTGGTGGTGTTGATTTACTATATTGTTCAGATTTTTTCAGTTCGAAATAGTATTACTATCATCAAGTGCCATATAAAGTATTATTAGGGAAGGATCCTGAATAAGTACTTCACTTATCCCGCCCCGACACACTCCAGACCCCAGACCCAAACATTGCCCCTACTCCAGATCTTTTTATGAAAATCCACTGGGTGCATCAAATTTTCAATTGTTCTCATTCATCCATAGTATGGTTCTAGGAAATTTGTTAATTTCAAGCCGAAGTCCTCGACTGAATCATACCCAATGTGCACATACACATTATGTGTATAAAAGACCTCCAATTTTTTACTGGACATTTTGGGGGGAACATATTGTATTCCTCTTAAAGTCCATACCGCGTGACCTGGTAGTCATGTCTATCCACAACCTCCTGTCTCGTGTACTTTCTATGAACTCTGACACAGTTGATCCTCCATGTCATGATGTCAAACTGTCCAGCATATTTTCTCTCGGTCTCCCTCTGCCTCTCCTCCCCTCCAAGTTTCCTATTGTCACGATGTGCTTCAGTTTTCTTCTTCTCATCACATGACCAAAGAATGTAGAATGTTTCTTTCTGATGTGGGTAATCAGTTATCTTCGTGAGTCAGTTTCTTTCAAGACGTCTTCATTACCCTTTATATCTGTCCATGATATTATCATCATTCGTCTATAAAACTACAGCGCTCCGAAGCTTCCAAATAATTCTTGTTTCGTAAAACGCTCATATAAACGGTAAAATAAAGCATGTCATACGTGAGAACAACAAATAAGAAATTTCAGAAGTATCGGGGGCTTCTAGGGCGGGTGGAACTAGGAAGGAAGAAGGTTGTTGGGCAGATTTTTTTTTTTTTTTTAGACATGTTAACTACGCTCATAAAACTTTAGCTTGGGGGGAATGTTGAGGGCAAGTGAATTGTAGGCGATACATGTGAGGAGATGCTAATAGCATTCACAGATGGACCAACAGCGGTCTGAGAAAGTATACACTCAGGGTGAGTGACTGTGTTGGACATCCATTGCAGTCAATTTTCACACTGGGGAGGATTCTGATTGAATAATCTAGTAAGAAGAACTCACCGGAGACATTAGAAATAGTAATTTTTATCAGAAATTCATCTTATCCAGATAAGAGTGCAAGCAAGAAAAATTTCTGGGGATAGCAACACATTCTTCACAACAGAAATCGGCCATTTCGATATCGCCTTAAATGCCCTGCATTGTACAGCAAATGATGTCTTTATAAATGTGTTTGCTGTCGACGACGACGAAATAGATCTAGATGTAAAGACACATCTGCAATCGCCCACTGATTCAATTTCATGCACCTATGGAGTAAGTCTTTATTGGTTACTGCTGTATTCCTGTTCATTATGTAGCAGGTCCTTTGCTGAACGTTGGTCCCATAAACGGGAACGTAAAATAATAAAGGCCCCTGGGTAACTGAGAATCGCCATTGTGTAGCGGCTAGACGCTCACTTGCAGATTTGAACGTTGTGTTTAGATCCGAACGGAGCTGGACTTCTTTTTTTTCAAAATGACCTTGGTCAACCCAGTCTTAAATGGGTAACAGGTAAATCATGTAAAGTAAAGGCGGCCGGTGCGATGTTGACTCAATTGTTATGAAGATGGTTTCCATTAGACGTCTCCTCTTTATAGCTTGCTGCGTTTGACCTCTTTAAAATTGCTTCAGTCCGTTTTTGTACACAAAAGAACCCGTCTTTTACTTGTCTGCTTTCAAAGAAGTCAGTCGGCAGCTGATTTCTAGAAAGTTTCCTTGTCAATGTTGATACTTTTCACGTCGCGTTTGCATGTGTTCTTACAGGGTAGTTTTAGTCTTTCTGCAGGTCTTATACCTGTTACCAGTTCACCATACGGGAGATCCTTTGGAATGCGACCATCCCCCCTGCGAGAGACATGTCCCAACCAACGGTAGAAGGTACAGTGCTGGCATTCCTGCTCTTTCCAGTTCACATTTACTGGGAACAAAGTCTGGCCATAATATAAAAAGAATGCGTTTCATACAGCGCATGTGGACAGTATTCAGTCTTTGGAACAAGTAACGAGTTCACGCCCAGATACTCACTTATGAGGTACGAATTCGGACCAGGACACTGTAATTGGACGTTCATTCGTGCGTGTTAACCTTTGAGACCCGGTAAGTTTTAAGCGGAGGAATGTTAAGTAGGTGCGACATTGTATCTTCTCGTCGGTCTTACCACGCGTGCTCTATATTACAAGATGTGAGCGGTTTTAATGTTCCTATAACATGTACAACTGGCCCCAACCCCTACGCTTCACCTAGGTCACACGAGAGAGTGCATTCTACACCCCTCTAACGTAGACCAGCCTGACCAAGCATCAACGAAAGATCACCTAGTATGTAGCTGGGCCTGAGTTCGTTACTTATTCCGAATATTTTTTTTCTTGAGGTGCATATAGTCAAGGTTTCACTTCCCTGAAGGAGCGTGCTCGAGACGCAAGTCCTATCCGTAAGCTTTTTGTTTGACCAAACTGTTGTGCGTTTGGAACACATTGCAAAGGCCTTTCCTATTCGTCTCCGATTCGAGGGCCTATGTATTCAGACTCATATACAACCAACAGCTCATGGTTGTAAAAGCCAAAATTTTGTGGGTTTACCACATTCATCCACGTCACTTAAGTTTTGCTGAGATTGGTTGTGAGTCCAAATTCTTCACATGCATTTGCAAAGCGATTCAAGAGAATGTGCAGATCATTTGTGCACGCCCGATACGCCTTCAACCTTAACGTCGGTTATCCCCCTTGTCTCGCGCATGTTTATCCCAATTGAGCCTCTAACGTGCTTGTTGCGTCCTAGCTCTTGTCCAACAACTAGGATTTCCGTCACTGGTCTTTCTAAACCATGACAGCATTTAATGAGACTAAAGCTTTTTCAGTTTCTCTAACATGATGCTGTTTAAGATCAAGTCCCCCCCCCCCTCCCCCGATGGTCACAGCTGATAAGTAGAATATCACTTTCCCCCCTTTCATTCGTGGCATTATAAGAAATTGTAATTTCAAATGCTAGGTTGTTATTGTTTATTGATTGCGACATGGGCCATGGCTCACGTCCTCTTGGTGCCACATAAACGCTTATAGTCGTCCACATGTGGGATGCAATTTTTTGTTATTTGAAGCCCCACCCTGGCTTTTGCTGGGGGCCCTGAATATAGCCGGGTCATGAATACATGGCCTCATGACTGAAAGAGGTTTCTGTGACCTCTCCACGGGAATCATCATCCGCATGGTGGCACTTTGTGTCACCGGGTGTTTATCGCTTGTGTGAAGTCCTGGTGGGGTACAACTACCTACATAAACGACGCCTGTTTTAAAAAACTCTGAATGCTGGAGTTGCGCCTCAAATTCTAAATGCTGCTTGCCATCTGGATTATTAAAACCAATCTTCTTGACTTTTTTGTAAATAACAGAGGGGGAACCTCTGAGGCCGTTAAATTTTATTAATTAATCAAGTAACAGAAAGTGTATTGATCGGCACTCATAGAAAGAAGTAGAAAGATAGAACACACTAGACAACATGAATACATTTTCTGTTTGAAGGGGCAAAAAAACTAACATTTGCATCACCTCTTCTCGGGAGCTGTGATACATACCAGTGTCTTGGTTCTTACCTGGTTGAAATTCTCTTGGGGGAAGAATAAAAAAAAACTAAAATGACTATGACTCCCAGGTCAACCCAGCCTAAAATGGAAGTGTCCTGGGAAATAATGATGGCCACATCACCCACTGAGGGTAGATTGATCTGTACAAATATTGGTCTAGCATCAGATATCCAATGACCCATCGACATGAAAAGGGTCCTTTACCTCGTATACACATACTTTTCAGCCAAACAATTGCCCAAACGTTCACCCCACACACTACAAAACAATACTGTTCAACAGATATTTTGACACAAAAAGTCAAGACTTGAACACATTTTAAATGTTGTCATTTTCAAATCCTTTACTATTTCGTCAAATGCTGATTTAAAAAAAAAAAATGACATCCAGTCCAAACAAACAAATCAATCCTCCATAATCCCTCCTTGTATGTAAAGACTGGAGCATCTGTGTGTGTATTCTATAGCCTTCTGATATAAGGCCACATCTGAAACAGAAAATATTTTTACAGTGATCATTTCATTTGATGTCAGCAATAACATTTTCTGGTCACTGTATGTTTTAAAACAATCTTAGAACAGTCTGTTCTATCAAGCTATTTTTATCACCAAAATATTATAATTAAAAACAAAATTTTCACCCACATCAGATCAACAGATTCATATGTATATGCGCACAATTATTATTCCATGGAAGAAGGATGACATATTTGATTAAGAGCAGAACAGACAAGTAAATGCTGAATTTTAGAAGATGACATTCATTGAATGTCAAAAAGAGTACTGAAATGCCACATAAAAATTGTTGCACCATTTTATTTATAAAATAACGATTTTCTTTGTTTTATTCTGTTCTTTATTGCTAAGAGACATCACATCTTCCATAGGATGGCAAAAAAATAGATATTAACGTCCAGTCTAGAACATCTGCACCACTTATTCCACCCTAAAACAGGAGGCTCTTAACCTTCTGTCCTATACTGCACTAAAAAGTTTTTCTCTCTGAAAGTATGCAGAACTCGCAACTTTTTCTAGGCATCACATT
Source organism: Candidula unifasciata (assembly GCA_905116865.2). Classification (NCBI taxonomy): domain Eukaryota; kingdom Metazoa; phylum Mollusca; class Gastropoda; order Stylommatophora; family Geomitridae; genus Candidula; species Candidula unifasciata. The sequence continues at coordinate 444,078 of CAJHNH020006090.1, forward strand.
TTTTTTCAGCACTGATGTGATAAAGACACTTTGTAGTTAGTATTGGCACCTTTATTTCTAGAAAAAACCAGCGTAGTATTATTTTGGTTCAAATATAAAGTTCCACCTTAATTTTTATAGATCCTGTACCTAAGGAGTGACAAAATAATTTCAACAAGTGACATGGACATATTTCTTTAAACCTACCAAACTGTTGAGATTCTTCTTCTGAGAAAGTAACAAGATGATCACAGCGCAGTGAGTTCTTGGATGTGACTGTTCCGTGCACTTCTACGAGACCAGACACCCTTTGATTCAGCTGTAGAAATATGGATAAAATAAAGATAATTATATTCCACTACACACTTTATGAACATACACTTTGGTTTCTATTAATGTTGGATAAAAGCTAAACTAAAAGGATTAAGTATTACATGAAAAATAACTGCAGGATTAATTCACTTGTGTTCCAAATGACTTCCAATATGCGTTAACGCCCATGCGTTGTGGGTGGGCTAATAAAGGGCCGTGGATTTCTGGGCACAGCATTTATGACGGCCACCAACTCTGAGAAGATCCTCTGCCAGCTCTGTTAATGCTCATAAGAGACATCTGTGGTGCCAGATCAGGAGGCATGGCAGGACTCTGACATGAGGTTCCATTAAAACCAGCCCAGAGTCGACTGGTGCTTGGGGGGTGAGGGAGGGAGTATTATCTTATATAATCACAACTGCCTTAACTTTCCCCTCAATCCTGTGTTTGGAATAAGCAGACTACAAATGAAGACAAACAATGTTTAGAAACTAATTTTAAATGTTAAACATCTGAGAAGAACCAATAACTATTCTTCTTATAGTCCATGACATTCGATCTAGCCAGCCAGGTCAATCAGGTGCCGTCTCCACAGTTACGCTTGGTTGCAATGAATTTCCAACACGCTTTGTCTCCTGTCCTGGTTGTACACTCTCTCAGACTGCTGCCCGTCCATCTTTTGATGTTGTTCTCACACTTGTATTGTTGCCTACCTCTTGCTCTCTTACCTTTGACCTTTGCCTCAAGTATGGTTTTTTAAAAGCCTGTTATGTCTTTTAATATGGCCAAGTATTTCAATTGTCTCTTTTTTATTTCTTTCAGTAATTCTCTTTTCATTTGTAGCCTTTCCAGAACCGCTGTACTGGACTTTTTGTTTCCATGAAATACTACCAACTCCGCTAAGACCGGTCCCAAGCCCGGCTGTAAAAGGAGGAGGGTCTGGCTGAACCTGAGTGCTTCATGCGTCTCCGGAAGTAGTGGGTAACCGTGAATCAGCCAGACGGCCTGCATGGAGGCCGCAAGGAGGCAGCCCCTCCACCATGCAAAGGCACAACAGGCCAATCACCTGTTTGCCTTAAACCACGATTACAAGTAACTACAGAGAGAAAACCGGACGGATCTTAACGGCGACGAACTGGCATGGCTTACGGACTACGATTTATGGAACATGGAATATAAGAGGCATTAACGGAAAGGAAAACGAGTTAGTAGGGGAGATGAGAGGAAAGCAAAATTAGGAGTCTTGGCTCTGACTGAAACCAAGAAAAAGGGGCAAAGGAATCACAGATCACGATGGAAGTATGCTGCTCTACAGTGGTGTCCCTATGACGGAGAGAGCCAAGGGAGGTGTTGGCTGTATTGAGGCCTGGAATCAAGTTAGTAACATCAAGGGATGGAAATTTATCTCAGAGCGAATAATGGTGTTAGATCTGAAAGAAGAAGATAAAATTGTCAATTT
>CAJHNH020006091.1:0-15036 GCA_905116865.2 Candidula unifasciata
TGTTCAAATACATTGCCAAAAACTGCAAATTTAGTCTCTGTCTATCATTTCACACTATAAGAGAACTCTAGATAATAAATTGGACACTTTGGAGCCGTCGGTGGCAGAAAATAGTCAAGATAAAAGTGAAAAACTAATTTTAAAAAGAAATGTTCCTAACAACTTGTTGGTGTCCTACCACTAAAATTGAGGCCAGACAATTATTTTACACATAAATAGACAAGCGGATGCAGAGTAGGTAACGGGATGTCAGATTTGACATTTAGTACAATTTTAGTGGCAACAATTGAGATAACATAAAAATGACCACAATGACAATTTTACACAGGTGCACCCCCTATCGCGTTTGCTCAAATCACATTGTCCAAAAACTTCAAATTTGTCTCTGTCTATCATTTCACACCTTAGAAGAGATACTCATATTATGAGAAATATTGGACACTCTAGCGCGCACGTCGGTGCAGAAAGAGGAAAATAGATAAAGATAAAAGTGAAAAAAAAATTTTTACCAGAAATGTGCCTGACCAACTTGTTTTTGTCCTACCACTAACATTGAGGTCCCAGACAAATTTATTTTACACATGATAGACCTCGCTAGATGCAGAGTAGGTAAACTGGTATTCTGATTTGACTTTGTGGTACAATCTGCATGCAACATTGAGATCCATAAAAAACCAATGACTTACAAAATGTCATGTTTTCCAGAATGCATTGCCTTTCGCGTATGGCCGTGAAATCACATTTTCCAAAAAGTTTGCTAATTTTAGTCCCTCAGTCTAATCATTTCAAACGTGACGAAATACTCTTGACTGAGAGATTTGGACACTTTGGAGATCGTTGGTGGCAGAAAATAGATATGTATAAAAGTGAAGTCATTTTTTTTACGAATAAAGTTCCTAACAACCTGTTTGTGTCCTACCACTAACATTTGAGTCCCAGACAATTATTTTACACATGAATAAGACAACCTAGGATGCGAGAGTAGGTAAACTGGAAATGTCAGATTTTGGCATTTTTAGTACAATCTGGTGGCAACAACTGAGAAAAATACACTGACCCACACGTGACAAGTTTTTCCCCAGTTCACGACGGTCGCATTGGCCAAAATCATATTTACCACAGAAGTTCAAATTTATTCTCAGTCTATCCTTTCAATCCGTGACAAGAAACTCTAGATGATAACTTGGCACTTTAGAGACGTCGGTGGCAGAGAAAATAGATAAGAGAAAATGAAAAACAAATTTTTTCCAAGAAATGTATCCTAACAACTTGTTTTTTGGTTCCTACACTAAACTTGAGTCCCCAGACAATTATTTTACTACATGAATAGACACGCTAGATCAGAGTATGTAGAGACTGGATGTCGGATCTGGCATGTTTGATTTAATCTTGGTTGTCATAACTGAGATTAAAATAAAAATGACCACAAGTGACTGTGGCGTGCGTAACTTCATTGACTGTCGTATGTTTGGCTAAATGATTATGGGTGTCGCAAACGTGAACAAATGGCATCACACTAACATGCACTGGCCAAGGTAAATAAATATGAATGGTTAAAAATTTCCCAAACGTAGCGGAACGGGGAACCCCTTTTTAAAAAATTTCCCATTTGTGTATTAAAAATGGAAAATATCAAAAAAAGGTACTATGAAATTTTAAAAAATTCAACCCACTTTAAAACCAAATTTGCTCGCTCGTACATCCAGGGACGATTTTCCTCCCCGATAGGCGCAGCCCGACCTTGAGATCCAACAACCCTTTTTGTATTCGCCCCAGCCGTCGGGAATTAAAAATAAAGGGTTATCCCGGCTTACTCCCAAAAATGTAACATTCACCAGTTCCCCCGCTGAGGTTTTATTTGGGAGCCCGGGGGTTTTTAAAAACGCCCTTTAAAGGACCCAAACCCTTATATAAACGTTTGTTTCCGTGGACCCCGGGGGAAAATCGTTCTAAAGGATCCAACGTCCTTTCCCCTTCGGACTATAAACATCGACGCCTTTGACAAAAAACCTTCCCACAACGTTACGTATTTTTTTTGACGTTTTATTTTCTCACTCCGTACTGGTGCGTCTGGTGCACACCCGCACGGACAGATTTTTTCCCCCCTCCCCCGGGGACGACCAAAGCACTGGGAAACTTGTCGTATTCTCGGTCGGAAAAATGGAGTCATGTGCGGCAAACAGAAACCAATCAAAGAGCAAACAAGAACACTTGAATACCAAACATTTAAGTCCAAAATTTTTCAAAAAATACATTACTAAGGTGAATGCAAAAAAATAGATTCCTGACTTCACAAAAGCATTTTACCAACATCATTATTGTTACCCAAAATTATTTTTCATAACGCATGTTTTTTTAAAATATCATGTAAATTAAACAAACAAACATCATTTCCTTTAAAAGCATTGGTGTGCGCGACAAAAAATGGGGCCAAGACATTTTTTTTTCCCCCGGGGCGATAAAAACTGTGAATTTTAAAACGTCTGAAAAAAAATCATCCATCTTAATATGCGTGAGTTCTTGATGGGTCCCGGGGTTAAAGACTTCGAGGGGAACGATGGTTTTGTAAAAAATAAAGAATTTAATGCCATATAGAAATTGGGAAAAAATTCCCCTACGGGCCCAAAAAAATGGTAGTGCCTCCCTCTCCCCCACCCTGTAACGGCTTTTCCCAAGGAGGAACTTTTTCCCTGCTGGATAAAAAACAGGGGTGGGGTGCCCTCTCTGGATTGAATCAACGTCCCACAATCGCAACATCGGACGCATCGGGGATACTAAAAAGGGCAGAGCCCAACGGGAAACACAAAAAGGGGATTACTTTTAAGTGCCTTTTGAAATTTTCCGGGGGCGCGCCCCTCGCCCTCTCTCGTCCAGATCACCTTCCCCTGGCATTCCTTTCACCCGTAAATGAGGACAACACCGGCTTTTTTTTGGTGGGAACTTTGGGGAAAGGGTTTTTTGGGCCCAAAAGGGTACATAAAACCCCCAAAAACGCACGCACTTGTTTCTTCGTTTTTTGGGTTTAGGAATTTTTAAAAAAATCTTACCCCAGTGGGGGCTTGGGGTTTACGGACCCGTTTTCCTACAAACGTGCCGAGGAATGAATTCTTAAAAAGGGCGTTTTCACTTTATTTTGGTCAAACTGTCGGGTTTTAAAACGTTTTTATGCTTTCCATAAGTTTTTAAACCCCTCAAATATGTTCGCCCTAAACCCTTATAAAAAAAGCAAATGTCATCCGGGAATAATGAAAAAACATAAATTACGACCCTTTGTAACAATTTGCGTACGAGGCGGGGGGAACGTAGCGGGCGCTCCCGAAACCCAAAAACCCATATTTTTTGGAAAGTTAAAAAAACCCTTTTGTTCGTCTAAAACGGGGTTTGGTTTTTTGGAATCCTCGGCAAAGGGAATCTCCAATAACCCTTGTTTCCCGGGAACCTAAACCTTTGAAAAAAACCCTAGCCTTCGAAAAGCAACAAACATATCTACCATATTTTTGGGATTTTTTCAGCATTTTCCCAACCCGTGATTCGATTCAATTTTCCCGGAAAATCTATGCAAAATCCAAAGGGCCTTCCATCTTTTTTTCGGACAACCACATTTAAAAAGGGCTTAGGGGATGTCGAGGGTTTCCCATTATTTTCCCATTAATATGTTATCGTTTTCCTTTACCCAAGGGCACCCCGATAAGGGAAAAGGTATAACAAATGGTTTCTTTTTGATGGGTTTTTTGATTTTAATTTCCCAAGGGAATGCCGGCTTCGTCGTTCCCCCGGCATTCCAAAAATTTTTTGTCGAATGAAGCCAAAAAAAGCTTTTACGAAGCACCATATCTGGTGGAACCAAAGGGGCGCAAATTCCCCCGGTCTCTCCATTTTTTCTCTGGGTACCAGTTCGGGGGGGGAAAAATTTTGATGACCCTTGTTCCACCTGGGACATCATTGCTCTTTTCTTTAAATGACGTGGCAAAATTCTGCCCCATTTCTTCTTTTTGTAAATTTTGGGGGGTGCCTCGGGCTGTTTTAAAACACTTCAAAACAAAACCCCGGGCGAGACTTAAACTCTTTACATTTTTAGTTATATACTTTTAAATGTCCCTGACATCAATAAGATAGTCCACATCTAAAATTTTTCTTAATAACTTTAAAAGGCCCCTGCCATTTGGCTAATAAAAATTATTAATATCTTGCAAAAAATATCAATACATCACATTAGGGGGAGAGTGATCATTTTCCCCGGGTTTTACCCCTTTAAGATTCTTTTAAATGAAAACCAGCTTTTTCCAAATTTTGCCCCGGAACTTGACAACCTGTGATGACCCTGTTACGTAACTCTGCCCACGAATTGATATATTTTTTGGGCGCTTCTTAAAACCCCTTTTAACCGACCCAAAATGCCCTTTTAAACCACCCGCCCAGTGGACCTCGGGGTTACCCACCCCAAAAAAGTTGGGAAAGGTGAAAAACCCCGGTACTGTTTGGGGCCCCCTCACTAGGCAAACAAAACAGCAGGAAGGTTTTTGTCCCAGTCTCCGGGGAAATTGTTGGGTACTTTGCTACTATTTTTTATTTTCCCTTTTAAATTTTTTCCAAACCCTACCCCAAAATTTGTTTTGGGGGGATATCTTCCCGAAAAAACGGGGAGAGATGGCTATTTTTTTGTCAAAGAGGCAATGTTTGAAAAAAAAGGGTGATCCGGGGTTGTTTAGGATTTTTTCCCAGGAAAGCCTACCCCTAGAGAATAAAGAAATAAACTTTTCGCTACTGACTGGGAGGGGATAACCAAACCGGCATTTTGCTTAAAACCCCAAAGTGATGCCTTTGTCTAAAAAATGTTAAAATGTATCTAAATCCTTTTTGTGAAAAAAACCGGTAGCGGACCAAAGATGGGCACCCAAATTTTTTCGAAAGGCGACAGGGGAAATAGATTTTTTGAATAGGGGGTTTCTGAAAAGGAAATTCCCTTTCTCGCCATCTTTTGGGAAGTTTTTACAGACCTACATTATTTCCTAATATCGTGGAACAACCAGGCCAATAGAATTGTGCAGAACCTTTTCTGTGTTTTACCTATACCTAAAATGTGCAGCAAAGGTGTGTCGTGTGCAACTCTAGAACTCGGTTTTATAACATACAGGAACGCTAATTGTTTACATTGTATAACACGTGATTTAAAATATCTCATTAAAATTCTATTCTTCACATACAATTCCATGTACCTGCTTACATGTTCTAACACCGGTACTTTCTTCGCCTAGAAAGCATTTGAGTGAGGGTAGGATCAGCCCGTTGTTGTAATCGCAAACCTGTTTGTTTTTCTGCGTGTGGTTCGTTTCCACTATTTTGGTCGTTCTGGTTCATTCTTTAGTGCTTCTTCTTCCGCTAGCTATCCCCATGTGATATCTATTTTGTTTCGTTCCGAAGTACTGACTGTAACGCAGGTGTAGTTCCTCTTAGCTTACCTCTGTTGAGCGCGTGTAACTGCAGGGCATGAGCTTCATCAGTCACACCATCATTTTCCTTATACCAGCGGTTTCGACTTTCCTCACGCGAGTGCCATCTTTGCTCCTGGAACTGATCCAAGGAGTACGTCTGCTGCCGGTCCTCTCCAACACACACACTCACGGCAACACCTTTCAAAATACGGTACGGTATAAAATAGGACTTTTGCTAAAGGAACTCTTTCTAGACGAACACGCAAAAGTACGACACTTGCAATAACGACCTAAGTACTGCCTTGTATTGGGGATTTAGTATCTAGCCACTCGCAAAACACATTGGCGCCCCGATCACGTAATACCTTAGATTTTATGTTTCACGAAACAAACCATGTTTTAATGCCAAAGGTAACACCAGCCTCCAGTGGTAACAGGCGGCCAAACGCTGGGTAAACAATTTCGGGTTGGGATTCGAACCTGACAGTCCCGATCCATTTGTCACTTTTGGTGACATCGCTGGCGTTTACTGTTTGCGCGCGAATTAGCCTGACTGTTCACAAACCCTTGGGCAATCAGCCCGTGTATTTTGAAACCCTGCAGTACATGGAACATTATATGAACCTTGTGTTGCGTGGAAACCTGAGCCTCGTGATGATGAGGCATCATAATCATCTTTACTGTGTCGCTTTGCAGGGGCACGAATCGGGACTTTTGTGTCTCACTCGAACAAAACAGATTGAACAAAGCAGATGGAAAGGTGGTGGATAATGTTTGCACCCTGCTTTTTGGACCCGTTTGATCTCATTCGCTGTGGCTGCGATAGCACCCCTGCCTAATATTGGATTTGTTCCACCCGGGCCGATTAGACGAGGCGTTTGTGGTTGTACACTAAAGACGGGATGCAGCTGGGAGTAAATGTCATCGAAATTGGGGTTGTGTAATTAGTATTACTCAGGAATGTGCACAGTGACATACTATTCGCTCCAATGTTTGCATCTCCTCGAACTGACTTGCGGTTTTTCCTTTCTTGAAACTATGAGCACATCTCCGAACTACATGATGACACATTTTATCTCGGAAATTGAGGATCAAGACCTAACTTATCATAAACTTACCTGTATTCATCGTTAAAGAGAAGCGATCCAAAAAATTATAAAGATCTTCTGTAGGTGTAAGAAATGGTAATTTGGGTATGTAGACACATGCCCCTTGTTCGGAACCCGAACGGCTACTAGTCACAAGACGACGGCTCTCTGAATCTGACACAGCAACAACCTTGTCTCTATCTATACGCGCTAGTTCTAATTCGTTCTCCAAACGTAACTTTTCCAAATTAGTCTCCATTTCGAAACGCAGTCTCTCCGCCTCAGCTTCTTTTTCCATGCGTTATTTCTCCAACTCCATTTCTTTTTTCCAAGCGCGTTCCGCTGTTCTCTCATCGCGTAACTGGTTATCTCTGTCCGAACACTCTTTCATTCTGGCTTCGGCGAAAGCCAGGAGTTGTCCATTTTCTAGGCCTATACTTCGACCTAACTCCAAAAACTCAGCAAATGTAGACATATTTAAGTAATATGACAATCAATATACAATATATGATATATATGATAGTGTGTGGTGAAGTGACGCCACAGGACAACGAATACTGCGTACTGTCACACAGACGATAATTAAAAAAATGACTCCACAAATACACCAATGGAACTAACAAATAGAGAAGGGACAATCGTCGAAGGACACCAGGTAGCACTATTACAAACTAAACGTACAGGAAGTGACGAGACCGGACTAAGACACTTTAGCCTAAATCAATCCACAGAGTCGCGAATAGATAAACTATCTCCCTGTTATAATGGGGACCACTCCGAGGGTTGAAGTTGGCTACAGACAGAGCCAAAGACGATATGACACTCTAGTGGTGAGGTAGTTGAAATATCGAATATGGCTCTCACCGCCCAACCTCCCGCTTACTTGATAACACGTAACAATTAATGTGCCAATCGCTCTCCACTTGCGCACGGGAAAACCAGGTCTGTTCTCTGGAGGAAAGAGTTAAAATTGTCAGCGCAACAGAAACCACAATAACCACAATTGACTTACCAATTGGGTGGCAGACAAACAACACACTGCAATGTTAGCGATGAAAAATCGCTAAAATAACGACCGGTACAACGGCAAGTAGCAGAGCATATACAACGAAAATGACGACTTGATCCAATCCAATCCAACGGAGAGTGGCACAGTCAGTAACGGTGACTTGATTATGATGAAGATCCAGCGACGAATGATAAGGTCCCGATGAAGATCCAACAAAGAGTGGCACAGAGATCCAGCGAAGAATGATTGATAAAGTCCAGATAAAGATCCAACGATGCTAGAACAGACTGGCGGCGGCGACTTGATACATTGGACGATATCCACTGCTAGAGATGTGTAAAGATTGTGACAACTGGAATGTGCTTCGTGTACAACTTGAGGCAAAACAATGCGACAAAATGTCGTATCACACTTGTGACGAGAGGTCCCTCATTCTTTAAAGGCTGGCCCCCATTGTGGGGTGCGTAACTTCATTGACTGTCGTATGTTTGAGCTAAAGTGACTAGGGGTGTCGCAACGTAACAAATGGCATCAACACTTAACATGCCACTGGCCAAGTGTAACATAACATGATAAATGTTGAAACTTCCAAACGTAGCGGAACGAGAACTCTCTTTAAAAGTTCCATTTGTGTATTAACAAATGGCAATGATCAACACAAAGGATACATATGCAATTAATAATCAAGCACATCAACCAATGCTCGCTCGTACATCCATGGACTGATATGTCCTCACGATAGGTCGCAGTCCGACCTTGAGATCCAGACAATCATCTTTGTATTCAGTTCAGCCGTCTGAATTAAATAATGAAGGTATACCGGCTTACTGCCGAAATGTAACATTCACCAGCTTCCTGCTGAGGTCTATCTTGGAGTCCCGGGGTAAAACGTCCTCAAGGATCCAACTTTATATAATGTTTGCGTCCGTGGGATCCCGGGGTAAAGCGTCCTCAAGGATCCACACGTCCGTCTCCTTCGGACTATAAACATCGACTGCCTTTGACAACAATACCTTCACAACGTTACGTATTGTTTTGACGTCTTATTTTCTCACTCCGTACTGGTGCGTTCTGGTGCACATCCGCACGCGACAGTGAAATTTTTCCACAGTTCACAACTGTCGCATTTGGCCAAAATCATATTTTTTAAAAAGTTGCAAATTTAATCTCAGTTTATCAATTCACACGTGACGAGATACTCTAGATGATAAATTGGAACATTGAGTCCCAGACAATTATTTTACACATGAATAGACACGCTTGATGCAGAGTAGGTAAACTGGATGACCACAAGTTACATTTTTCCACAATTCGCAACTGTCGCATTTGGCCAAAATCATATTTTTTAAACAGTTGCAAATTTAATCTCAGTTTATCAATTCACACGTGACGAGATACTCTAGATGATAAATTGGAAACTTTGGAGCACGTCGGTGGCAGAAAAATTGATAAGATAAAAGTGAAAAACAAATTTTACAAAGAAATGTTCCTAACAACTTGTTGGTGTCCTACCACTAAACATTGAGTCCCAGACAATTATTTTACACATGAAAAGACACGCTAGATGCAGAGTAGGTAAACTGGATGTCTGATCTGGCATTTTGATTTAATCTGGTGGCAATAACTGAGATAAAATAAAAATGACCATAAGTGACATTTTTCCACAATTCGCAACTGTCGCATTTGGCCAAAATCATATTTTTTAAAAAGTTGCAAATTTAATCTCAGTTTATCAATTCACACGTTACGAGATACTCTAGATGATAAATTGGAAACTTTGGAGCACGTCGGTGGCAGAAAAATAGATAAGATAAAAGTGAAAAACAAATTTTACAAAGAAATGTTCCTAACAACTTGTTGGTGTCCTACCACTAAACATTGAGTCCCAGACAATTATTTTACACATGAATAGACACGCTAGATGCAGAGTAGGTAAACTGGATGTCTGATTTGACCTTTTGGTACAATCTACAGGCAACAATTTAGATAACATAAAAATGACAACAGGTGACAATTTTACACATGTGCACGCCTATCGCGTTTTCTCAAATCACATTGTCCAAAACTGCAAATTCAGTCTCTGCCTATCATTTCACACTAATAGAGATACTCTAGATAATAAATTAGACACTTTGGAGCACGTCGGTGGCAGAAAAATAGATAAGATAAAAGTGAAAAACAAATTTTACAAAGAAATGTTCCTAACAACTTGTTGGTGTCCTACCACTAAACATTGAGTCCCAGACAATTATTTTACACATGAATAGACACGCTAGATGCAGAGTAGGTAAACTGGATGTCTGATTTGACATTTTGATACAATCTGCGGGCAACAATTGAGATAACATAAAAATGACCACAAGTGACAATTTTCTACAGGTGCACGCCTGTCGCGTTTGGCCAAAATCACATTGTCCAAACAATGCAAATTTAGTCTTAGTCGATCATTCACACTAGAAGAGATACTCTAGATAATAAATTGGACACTTTGGAGTACGTCAGTGGCAGAAAAATAGATAAGATAAAAGTGAAAAACAAATTTTACAAAGAAATGTTCCTAACAACTTGTTGGTGTCCTACCACTAAACATTGAGTCCCAGACAATTATTTTACACATGAATAGACACGCTAGATGCAGAGTAGGTAAACTGGATGTCTGATTTGACATTTTGATACAATCTGGGGCAACAATTGAGATAACATAAAAATGACCACAAGTGACAATTTTACACAGGTGCACGCCTTTCGCGTTTGCTCAAATCACATTTTCCAAAAACTGCAAATTTAGTCTCAGTCTATCATTTCACACGTGACGAGATACTCTAGATGATAAATTGGAAACTTTGGAGCACGTCGGTGGCAGAAAAATAGATAAGATAAAAGTGAAAAACAAATTTTACAAAGAAATGTTCCTAACAACTTGTTGGTGTCCTACCACTAAACATTGAGTCCCAGACAATTATTTTACACATGAATAGACACGCTAGATGCAGAGTAGGTAAACTGGATGTCTGATTTGACATTTTGTTACAATCTGCGGGCAACAATTGAGATAACATAAAAATGACCACAAGTGACATTTTTCCATACTTCACGACTGTCGCATTTAGCCAAAATCACATTTTCCAAAAAGTTGCAAATTTAGTCTCAGTTTATCATTTCACACTTGACGAGATACTCTAGATGATAAATTGGACACTTTGGAGCACGTCGGTGGCAGAAAAATAGATAAGATAAAAGTGAAAAACAAATTTTACAAAGAAATGTTCCTAACAACTTGTTGGTGTCCTACCACTAAACATTGAGTCCCAGACAATTATTTTACACATGAATAGACACGCTAGATGCAGAGTAGGTAAACTGGATGTCTGATTTGACATTTTGGTACAATCTGGGGGCAACAATTGAGATAACATAAAAATGACCACAAGTGACATTTTTCCACAATTCACGCCTTTCGCGTTTGGCCAAAATCATTTTATGCAAAATATTGCAAATTAAGTCTTAGTTTATCATTTCACACTTGACGAGATACTCTAGATGAGAAATTGGACACTTTGGAGCACGTCGGTGGCAGAAAAATAGATAAGATAAAAGTGAAAAACAAATTTTACAAAGAAATGTTCCTAACAACTTGTTGGTGTCCTACCACTAAACATTGAGTCCCAGACAATTATTTTACACATGAATAGACACGCTAGATGCAGAGTATGTAAACTGGATGTCTGATTTGACATTTTGGTACAATCTGGGGCAACAATTGAGATAACATAAAAATGACCACAAGTGACAATTTTACACAGGTGCACGCCTATCGCGTTTGCTCAAATCACATTGTTCCAAAAACTGCAAATTTAGTCTCAGTCTATCATTTCACACGTGACGAGATACTCTAGATGAGAAATTGGACACTTTGGAGCACGTCGGTGGCAGAAAAATAGATAAGATAAAAGTGAAAACATTTTTTTACAAAGAAATGTTCCTAACAACTTGTTGGTGTCCTACCACTAAACATTGAGTCCCAGACAATTATTTTACACATGAATAGACACGCTAGATGCAGAGTAGGTAAACTGGATGTCTGATTTGACATTTTAGTACAATCTGGTGGCAACAACTGAGATAAAATAAAAATGACCACAAGTGACATTTTTCCACAATTCGCAACTGTCGCATTTGGCCAAAATCATATTTTCTAAAAAGTTGCAAATTTATTCTCAGTCTATCAATTCACACGTGACGAGATACTCTAGATGAGAAATTGGACACTTTGGAGCACGTCGGTGGCAGAAAAATAGATAAGATAAAAGTGAAAACAAATTTTACAAAGAAATGTTCCTAACAACTTGTTGGTGTCCTACCACTAAACATTGAGTCCCAGACAATTATTTTACACATGAATAGACACGCTAGATGCAGAGTAGGTAAACTGGATGTCTGATTTGACATTTTTGTACAATCTGGGGGCAACAATTGAGATAACATAAAAATGACCACAAGTGACAATTTTACAGAATTTATGCCTTTCGCGTTTGCTCAAATCACATTTTCCAAAAAGTTGCAAATTTAGTCTCAGTCTATCATTTCACACTTGACGAGATACTCTAGATGAGAAATTGGACACTTTGGAGCACGTCGGTGGCAGAAAAATAGATAAGATAAAAGTGAAAAAAATTTTTTTTTACAAAGAAATGTTCCTAACAACTTGTTGGTGTCCTACCACTAAACATTGAGTCCCAGACAATTATTTTACACATGAAAAGACACGCTAGATGCAGAGTAGGTAAACTGGATGTCTGATTTGGCATTTTTGATTACAATCTGGGGCAACAATTGAGATAACATAAAAATGACCAAAGTGACATTTTTCCAGAATTATGCCTGTCGCGTTTGGCCAAAATCCTATTTTTTAAAAAGTTGCAAATTTAATCAGTCTATCATTTCACACTTGACGAGATACTCTAGATGAGAAATTAAACAATTTAGAGCTCGTTGGTGGCAGAAAAAGATAAGATAAAAGTGAAAAAAAAATTTTACAGAGAAATGTTTCTAACTACTTGTTGGTGTCCTACCACAAAACATTGAGTCCCAGACAATTATTTTACACATGAATAGACACGCTAGATGCAGAGTAGGTAAACTGGATGTCTGATTTGACATTTTAGTACAATCTGGGGGCAACAATTGAGATAACATAAAAATTACCACAAGTGACAATTTTAAACAGGTGCACGCCTTTCGCGTTTGTTCAAATCACATTGTCAAAAAACTGCAAATTTAGTCTCTGTCTATCATTTCACACTAGAAGAGATACTCTAGATAATAAATTGGACACTTTGGAGCACGTCGGTGGCAGAAAAATAGATAAGATAAAAGTGAAAAACAAATTTTACAAAGAAATGTTCCTAACAACTTGTTGGTGTCCTACCACTAAACATTGAGTCCCAGACAATTATTTTACACATGAATAGACAAGCTAGATGCAGAGTAGGTAAACTGGATGTCAGATTTGACATTTTAGTACAATCTGGTGGCAACAATTGAGATAACATAAAAATGACCACAAGTGACAATTTTACACAGGTGCACGCCTTATCGCGTTTGCTCAAATCACATTGTCCAAAAACTGCAAATTTAGTCTCTGTCTATCATTTCACACTTGAAGAGATACTCTAGATGAGAAATTGGACACTTTGGAGCACGTCGGTGGCAGAAAAATAGATAGATAAAAGTGAAAACATTTTTTACAAAGAAATGTTCCTAACAACTTGTTGGTGTCCTAGCACTAAACATTGAGTCCCAGACAATTATTTTACACATGAATAGACACGCTAGATGCAGAGTAGGTAAACTGGATGTCTGATCTGGCATTTTGATACAATCTGGTGGCAACAATTGAGATAAAATAAAAATGACCACAAGTGACATTTTTCCACAATTCATGACTGTCGCATTTGGCCAAAATCATATTTTTTAAAAAGTTACAAATTTAATCTCAGTTTATCAATTCACACGTTACGAGATACTCTAGATGATAAATTGGAAACTTTGGAGCACATCGATGGCAGAAAAATAGATAAGATAAAAGTGAAAAACAAATTTTACTAAGAAATGTTCCTAACAACTTGTTGGTGTCCTACCACTAAACATTGAGTCCCAGACAATTATTTTACACATGAATAGACACGCTAGATGCAGAGTAGGTAAACTGGATGTCTGATCTGGCATTTTGATACAATCTGGTGGCAACAACTGAGATAAAAAAAAAATGACCACAAGTGACATTTTTCCACAATTCACAACTGTCGCATTTGGCCAAAATCATATTTTTTAAAAAGTTACAAATTTAATCTCAGTTTATCAATTCACACGTTACGAGATACTCTAGATGATAAATTGGAAACTTTGGAGCACGTCGGTGGCAGAAAAATAGATAAGATAAAAGTGAAAAACAAATTTTACAAAGAAATGTCCCTAACAACTTGTTGGTGTCCTACCGCTAAACATTGAGTCCCAGACAATTATTTTACACATGAATTGACACGCTAGATGCAGAGTAGGTAAACTGGATGTCTGATATGACCTTTTGGTACAATCTACAGGCAACAATTTAGATAACATAAAAATGACCACAAGTGACAATTTTACACATGTGCACGCCTATCGCGTTTTCTCAAATCACATTGTCCAAAACTGCAAATTCAGTCTCTGCCTATCATTTCACACTAATAGAGATACTCTAAAAAATAAATTAGACACTTTGGAGCACGTCGGTGGCAGAAAAATAGATAAGATAAAAGTGAAAAACAAATTTTACAAAGAAATGTTCCTAACAACTTGTTGGTGTCCTACCACTAAACATTGAGTCCCAGACAATTATTTTACACATTTATAGACACGCTAGATGCAGAGTAGGTAAACTGGATGTCTGATTTGACATTTTGATACAATCTGCGGGGAACAATTGAGATAACATAAAAATGACCACAAGTGACAATTTTATACAGGTGCACGCCTATCGCGTTTATTTATATCACATTGTCCAAAAACGGCAAATTTAGTCTCTGTCTATCATCTCACACTAGAAGAGATACTATAGATAATAAATTGGACACGTTGGAGTACGTCAGTGGCAGAAAAATAGATAAGATAAAAGTGAAAATCAAATTTTACAAAAAAATGTTGCTAACAACTTGTTGGTGTCCTACCACTAAACATTGAGTCCCAGACAATTATTTTACACATGAATATACACGCTAGATTCAGAGTAGGTAAACTGGATGTCTGATTTGACATTTTGATACAATCTGCGGGGAACAATTGAGATGACATAAAAATGACCACAAGTGACAATTTTATACAGGTGCACGCTTTTCGCGTTTGCTCAAATCTCATGTTCCCAAAACTGCAAATTTAGTCTCAGTCTATCATTTCACCCGTGAAGAGATACTCTAGATGATAAATTGGAAACTTTGGAGCACGTCGGTGGCAGACAAATAGATAAGAT
>CAJHNH020006092.1:0-15028 GCA_905116865.2 Candidula unifasciata
CATTGTCATCTACCTGAAACATGTTACCGGGTTAGCTATGAAGCATTGTCATCTATCTGAACATGAGCTAATGAGAGCATTGTCATCTACCCTACCGCTAGCTAGGAGAGCATTGCCATCTACCTGAACATTTGGGAGTGTAAACATTTTTGCTCTCTTTGCCATCAGAAGATACAGAGCAACTGACGAACAAAAAATAAGACAGGGGAGGGTAACAAGCGGCGAGATGAGGAGGAGGAGAAGAAGAATATGATGATGGTGAGATGGATGAGAAGATATTCTGTATATATTTGAACCTGACTACTCTAGTTCAATTATTTTTTTTTAAACTCACGTGCCTATATGTTATATAATAATTATATGTGCTTATGCAATCAATGTAGCCAAACATCAACCTTCTTCTTTCGTTCACCTGAAATAAGTGGTTTATATCATCAATTTTGTCTCTTGTATAAATTTCACTGTAGTTGTTAGTTCATTCATTGGTCCATGGAGTTTACGTTTCACTGTTGTTCTGTCTGGCAAAATTTTTTGCCCTAATGTGCCAAATTAACATATTCACATAGCTGGATCCAGTAGTTGTTAGCACACTGCCTAGCTAACTTTTGCGAAGGATTTCTAGCTGCTCTCAATTCAATGAGAGTGTCCCTTGTTGTTCCTTCCTTGTTTCTGAGGATTATTGCCTTTTTTGCTGTCAATTAAAGGTTGGAGTGTCTGGCTATTTGCTTCAAACCAGTCCTTACTTCTATTTTCTCTAATCCAATAGACTGATACAGCTGTTTTGTAAACAGTCTCCCTAATTTCATCCCATTTTAGGCTTGCTGTAGAGTTATCCTGGATATCAGTGAAAACATCTTCAAGCTGTTGTTGAAACTCAAAACACTTTTCAGGGTTTTGCGCACTCCTTGAGTACATGCTCTGCTGTCTGGGACATCTTTCCACTGGTGCACATGGCTGATACGCCTATCTTGAATTTTGTAATCTGGTAATCTGGTAATTTTAATTTCTGCTTCATAGCAAACGGGTCACCCCATCTTTGCTCCACTCCTGTGCCAACGAAAAACACACAGAATGTTTATCACAGTCCCCTGTGGAAAGACTGACAAACTGCTGTCTCAGCAAATCTAGCATACACTCGCATTAAAAGCATGTGGTAGCCATCCGAAGTGCTAACACAAACATTCTAACGTTGGAAATGCAGTTCATCATTGATGGTAGCAGAAGTCACCAAAAAATCAGCAGTTGCACACGCGATCAATTTTAATCAAATAATGGCCCCACCAATATTGCGATAACCGGCATCGCGCCATTTTCTGAATCTACAAATCACACCACCACATTGGTCAGTCGAAAAACATTCGAAATGAAATCCTCAGCTTACAGTGTCACGCCATGCACTCAACTCAGAAGCTGGGTAACGAAACTATATACTTCCAGTCTACAAATGGAGCAAAAAAGCAACGGCCACAGTCTGGCAGAAGCAAAAAAAATTTGCCTCGGCTCAAAACAGTGGCAGTGCCTAGTGTTCATTTGGACCTGAAGCATTAGGTGAGGGTTAATAAACTGTCACCCCAGCAGTACCCTACTATTAGCTGGGGAAGGGATTTAGGACATTACATCCACCAGCAAGCCTCGAACCAACAACGACATGACTGCCTTCGTTAACGACTGTTCACCCAACAGCCATGCAGTTCTTTGGCACGAAGGAAACACCTTGAACTTGGGTTTCGGACTGCCGACTCCCTACACGAAGATATATGTGTGCTACTGGTGTCCCGTAGCCAAAATACTATCTCACTGTATTACTAAAATTCAGCACGCATACTCAAACGCACAGTAGTTAACACACACACACACACACACACACACATATATATATATATATATATATATATATATATATATATATATATATATATATATATATACATAAACTCATTACCTTCCACCCGCTTGCTTGCTGGTGCAGCACACATGACTACATATTTATATAAGTATATATGTGTAAACACACACACCCACACACATATATACATATATATATCAGGAGAGGGAAAGAGTGAGACAAGGGAAGAATCATGCCGAATGACCACACATATGTAAGACACTGACACAGGGAATTCCCTATGCACACAAGGTTGGCATGACTGGCTCCAAGAAGGGGACAGTAAATTCAAATGGCTCAGTCAGATCAGATACAGTCCCTGCTGTGACAGAAAGTTGGCTGTAATAAAGGACTGCCGTAGAAAGGTGCACCCAAGGGACGGTTTCAGAATTTTGTATACATGTGGTTACGCAATTCGCTGTGCCCTATTCTGAGGCGGAGAATGACTTGTTCAGATCTGTCCATAATACAAAAGTTGTCTTGTTCTGTTGCTGTTGGTTTGTTGATCGATTTGATGATCCTTTTCTTTGGGTAGTATGTGACTGGTACATCCGGCTGCTCTTTTGTCGCACCTTCCCCCGCCAGTTGATCAGCTTTCTCATTTCCAAGCATTCCACAATGAGACGGTATCCACTGCATTACGACTCTTTGCTGACTGAGTTGTGTCAGCATCATTCATCATTGGCACCTTTCCGTCTTTCCAGACGATAGTGTTATATTGCGCTATGAGGAGGCATGAGACTCACAGCCCATGGTGATGGTGAGTATGACTAGCAAGACCCGCCCGTGTCAAGAAAAATCTTCCACAATGGTAGTATGGGATTTCAGGACCATTCGTGTCAACATTTGTGTTTAATCCGTTTCTTTTCAGACGCTCAGCTTTCATCCTTTCTGCAATCATTTCTTTCTTCAGTCTCATTCCCTTCCTGATATGCCCTTTCCACACAACACTGTCCATGACATTTTGTTCCTATGAGTCCGCCTCAATACCTGCTTCATTCATGTCCCGCTTGCACACATCTTTATAAAGTAGTAAAGGTCGGCCTCGACATCTTCTTCCTGTCTTTAATTCACCATATAGGATGTCCTTAGGGACTCTGCCATCTTCTATTCTCCAGGTGTGACCCAGCCACCTGAGCCTTCGAAGACTGAGCATGGAAAAGACTGTTGTAGTACCTGCCCTTTCCAGTACCTCGGTGTTTGTGATTTTGTCCTGCCACTTATTGCCAAGTATTCTTCTTAGGCATCGCATGTGAAAGCTATTAAGCCATCTCTCCTGGTGCAAATAGGTTTTCCAAGTTTCACTGCCATAAAGCAGAGTGCTGAGAACACAAGCCTGATAGACAAGAGTTTTTGTTTTAATTATGGGCTTTCTGTTCTCTCAAACTCTCTTTGTCAATCTGCTCATTGTTGTTGCTGCCTTACCTATCCTGATGTTGATTTCTTGATCCAGCGGTAGTTTACTATCCACTGTGGAACCCAGATAGGTAAAATGGTCTACTGTCACAAGCTCTTTACCGTCAATGTAGACTGTAGGTCTGTCATTGACGCCTTACACCATAACTTTTGTCTTCCTTTTGCTGACTGTTAGTCCAAATTCACAGCATGCATCAGCAAAGGCAGATAGTAAACATTGCAGCTCCTCCTCGGAGTGGCATCATCTGCAAACAGCAGCTCTTTCTTACCCTGTTTTTGGCCTTCAGCCTGCGTGCATTGTAAAGGCTGCCGTCAGATCGAGAATGAATGAATATACCACCCTTTTGATCTCGAAAGGCATGTGTCAAAAGAAATGAAAAGTAAATTCCAAAGAGGGTAGGACCAGGTACACACCCCTGCTTCAATCCATTTTTGATTACAAACTCCTCCGATGTTTCACCATCAAAGTTGATATAATCTTTCATACCTATGTTAAACGACTCAATAATGCTCAGTAGAGTAGGTGGACACCCAATCTTCTTCAGTGCATTGAACAGAACTTTTCTACTAACCATATCAAATGCCTTGGTGAGATCAATAAAAGCAACATACAGTGGTTGATTTTGTTCTCGTCATTTTTCCTGCAACTGTGGTAATGAAAATATCATATCAGTGGTAGATCGGTTCCCACGAAAGCCACACTGGGACTCTTCTTGGTGAACGCGATACCCCAGGATCTGGAGTCTTCGCGGAACAATTCTCGCGAGCACTTTCCCAACAGTACACAGCAGTGATATTTCCCTGTAGTTATTGCAGTCACTCCGATCACCCTTGTTCTTGTACATAGTTATGATGCTTGCATCTTTGAAATCTTGTGGAACCTGTCCCTCTTGCCAGCAGAGTGTTATTAGCTGATGGATGTGTGGGGTTAGAATGTCTTTCCCACTCCTGATGATTTCAATAGGAATTCCATCTCTGCCTGGGGCTTTCTCTGAAATCAATTCCTCAATAGCATTCCTAACTTCTACAACTGTTGGAAAATGTGTCCAGATAGTCAAGAGTTGGTAGCGTCTCCATGACATTGAGAGGACCATCTGCTAGTTTAGTATCAGCTGAGTAAAGCTCCAGATAATGTTCCACCCATCTATCTATCTAGATGCTTCTTCTTGTCATTATAATCTCCTCATTCAAATTCTTTAGTGGTGCACTTTTTTTAATAGTAGGACCGATGGCCTTCTTGATCCCCTCATACATGCCTCTAATATTACCACCACTGCTTGCATTTAGAATGATTTTACATAGCTGGATACAGTAGTTGTTGGCACACTGTTTAGCTACGTTTTGCGAAGGATTTCTAGCTGCTCTTAATTCAATGAGAGTGTTTCTTGTTGTTCTTTCCTTGTTTCTGAGGATTACTGCCTTTTTGCTGTCAATTAAAGGTTGAAGTGTCTGGGTATTTGCTTCAGACCAGTCCTTACTTCTATGTTCTCTTATCCCATAGACTGAAACAGCTGTTTTGTAAACAGTCTCTCTAATTTCATCCCATTTTAGACTTGCTGTAAAGTTATCCTGGATGTCAGTGAAAGCATCTTCAAGCTATTGTTGAAACTCAAAACACTTTTCAGGGTTTTCAGTTTTGGAAATATTTAACCTAGGGATATACTTGTTTTTTGAAGTGAAAATTCTCTTTGGTTTTATCCGAACTTTTGTAGCAACTAGGGAATGGTCGGTATCACAGTCAGCACTGTCGTAGCTGCGAGTCAGTGATACACAGTTCAAGTGCTGCCTCCCTGTGAGAATAAGGTCCAGCTGGTGCCAGTGGCCAGATCTTGGATGTTTCCATGACAACTTTTGGCGGTGTTTAGTTTTGAAAAAAGAGTGTGTGATGCACAAGTCACTTCTAGTGCAGAATTCCAGTAGTCTCTGCCCATTTTCATTCATGTGGCCAAAATTATATTTTCCAAGACAAACAGGCCATGATTTTCGAGTCTGACCCTACTGAACATTAAAATAACATCATTGCGAGAGGTCCCGGGTTCAAATCCCGGACGAGCTCCCATTCTGCACATTCTGCAGTGATCTTCATTGTTATTAATTGCTGGCTCGAATGAGTCACCGCATCTTTCCATTCACCAACTGACGAGAACGAGAAAACATGGACGCTGGCAGACGTTCAGAAGTTACACGTACTGTTTATTTTCACTCGCTGATGTTGCAGTCAGTAAATGTTTTAATTACGACAATATCACTCATCAATGCTCTAAACAGTCAATCATACGTTTGTAACATCATAGAATATACACACTTAGCGAAAACAGCAGCTCCCTCCATCCACACGACAGTCATTCACAGCTGGCCACCATTTCCGTCAGCCGCTATTTTATGCCAGGTAGGCATTGGGAAATCACGCTATTCAGACGTCAACATTCTTCCGAACTTTTCCACACGTACACCTTTCCCTTGGCCTAAACGAGACTGCCTCACAAACCTTTTCTTCGCTATTATATAGCCCTCTGATCTGTCCTGTTCTCGAATATTCTGGATAATTTCATTCTCACGAATTGTCGTGTCTGGCCCGTGATAATTCGCATTTCACACGAATCCTGCCAGTCAACCTTCATGGTTCACGTGAACAATCATGTTTCACATAAAACCTGACTTTCAGATGTCTCTCATGAAACTCAAGACATAAATCTCGTGTTATCTCAGTCAGTCAAACATTCGCCTTACATTTATTACTGACGTCATCTATCGGGCATAACTTAATGGGGAGAAAATGACTCACTACAAAGTATAAAGATTTAGAAACTGATTTCACTGCATTATCCAGTTCCTTATGAAAAGAATCCTTTGCGTCCTCTGTTGACGTTAGAGTGGATGCACATGCAGTAACAAGGGTAATAAAACCACTTGAGGTAGACAATCGTAGGGAAAATATTCTGTCACTTCCTCCAGTTGGACTCTCAACTGACCCTAACAATTAATTTTTTACTGCCGATCCCACTCCATACATCCTGATTTCTTCCTGGCCTCTGCCTTTCCAGAAAAATGAATAGTTATTTTCTCTAATAGACCCATCCTCTGGTAGATGGATTTCTTGTAGGCCAGCAATATCTATATCAAGTTTCTCGAGTTCGGCATCAATGATTGCCGTTTTTCTCACATCATTAATGTTTTCCAGGTCAATGGAAAACCCTGGATACATGGTCCTCACGTTCCAAGAGCCAAGTCGAAGCTTGGGGTAATGTTTCTTTTTCTTGCCAGGTGCATTGGTTTTACAGCCTGCAGTTCGGATTTTGTCCTAGCTCCAAGCACCCATTGAAGCATACAACCTGTGACGGATCAACACCTTATTGGCTGGGGCTGCCCAGCTTGAGGCGGGCAGTAGTTGATCAGTGACATTCGAAGATGTCTCCCACAGTCAGAGGCAACTGACAAGAACTTATAACCCGTAACTGCTGCCTCTCGATTTGTTTCCGAGACCGATTAAGGTCAGGAATGAAGTTGCTCCTCTCCACAACACAAAGCTTGGGCAGTATTGTAGAAACCATATGTTGTTCAGGCATATTGATCCCTCCCTCGACCTGCCTTGTTTACTCCACAGAAAAGGTAAAAACAGTACGTTAGGAAGCTGCAGGATCCAAAGAGCAGTGCTCTATCTGTCCGCATGTTGGAGCTTCCCTCCTAGACCAGCTGCCAGCGAAGGCAAAGGGCCTGGTCTGCCCAGCCGTAACACAGTTTTCAGGTTGCATTTCCTCTTCCTAGGATAAGGCTAGTATCCTCCCCAATGCGCTCCTCCGCCCGAAGCCGTTGGCACAATATGGGATGTTGGGTTAGTATACGCCGCCCAACATTTGGTGTAACAGAAGACAGGTGGTACCGGCTATTGTTATACGGTAGCTCGGTCATATCTGACCAAGACCTGACCCGACCTGTCAGCACTGTTTGCAATTCTAGCAGTTTCCTAAACTGGAGTGCTTCAAGTACCGATTGTGTATCTGTCAGCATTACCACAGACTATGAGCCAAGATTAGTATTTAGCATATTCTCTGTTGCTATCTTGATAGTCTGGGTTTCTGCAACATAGTTATGGCAATAATTTCCAGGTGGCACACTAGACATACCCCTTGTACCATCTGGGAATTCTATGTACACTCCCGCACCACCATTTCTAACAGCTTTTTGTGCAGACGCATCTATATAGACTTGGACCTATTGTTCTTGGGGGTATTCTTTATAATTATAGCTAATCGCTAGAAAAATTCCACACCAGCTTGAGAGGCGAGGTCTTCTTTCAAATACATATGGAGGGTACCGTCCAAAGAAAGATACACGGACCAATGCTGTGAATTTTCCTCATGATGGGGATGAAGGCTTCCACTCAGGTATTGAAACGTGTACTGCGGCAATTGATCTCGAGGATGCGTACACCAGAGTACCTTTGGATTTACTAATGTCTCAGCTTCTTCAACTCCAATAGGTCCATTCCTGCTTCACTGGATCTTTTCCGCCCTCTTCCAACGAAAAGTAGAGTTCAGATGTGGCAGCTGGACTTCTGAACCAACAATAATACATCCCGGCCTGCTACAAGGATCGCCATTATCTCCTGTGTTGTTCAACGTTTACACAGTGAGAATCACAGGCGACCATCACTGTCATATGCTGAAGATGTGTTAGTGTATCGTCAGGGTAAGGAGAGAGAGAAGGTTGCTGAAGAACTACACAAAGAGCTCAATCGCATAATCACTTGGTGTGGTGAAGCTGGTGCACTGGTTAACCCAACGAAGGCGGCAGTGACATGGTTCTCTTTGAACAACCATATTGTGAAAACTCCAACACCAGTTGTTAGTCTGTGTTCTGAGGTTGTGGAAAGAACGAATGCAATGAAAGTCCTGTGGATATATTTTGATCAAAGCCTTGTTTATACTGAGCACATAAATAGGATTTTAATGAAAGCCAAGCTGGGTCTGGCTGCGATGAGAGTGATGGCGGCGGCAAACTGTGAGCAGCGTCATCTGTGTCTTCTATACCAGGGTCTGGTCCTTTCTGTTTTTGAATAAGCGATGGCGATCCTGACTCTCAACCATAAGCAGATGGAAAGGATACAGAACGAGGCTATGCGCATTATACTTGGGTGTACAAGAGATACAGCATGCAGGGCTACGCGCTACCTTCTCGATTTTCCAACCATGGAAGACAGAACACAAATTTCCCGATTCACAGTCAAGGGGGAAACACAACATTCATTACATAGTCAAATCAAGAAGGTAAAAATTCATCAGGTTAAACAGATGCAAATCGTGGATGGGTCAAGCCGAGGACATTATTTTACAGGCATTTTACTTGAGGACATAGAACCCGGCGAGGAGTGGGTGCAAGTGCCTTCAGAGTGCTGTACATCTTTTTCTGTTTGTATCCAACCAGACAGAAAATGCAGACAACAGTCAGGCTGCTGTGGAAGGTAGAAGTTCAAGCCTTGATTTTCGAGAACGCCCTAGATGGTGATGCTGTCATTTACACAGATGGTTATGTAATCCGCCAAGATTAGAAGCTCGTGGGCTTTCACGGCTCAGTTTGGAGGGAGAATTGTAAAGGAAGATTCTGGAGCTTTTGCCGTAACTACAAGTAGTCTGACTATGGAGGTCATGGCTGTGACTAAAGCAGTAACATGGCTAGAGACACAGACTTTCACTGGAGCATGCTTTCTCAGTGACTCGATGAGTATGCTCAGGAAGATAGAGACGGACTGGGTCCGAAGGCAGTGGTTGGTGGCTCTACAGAATTCACGGCTGACAAGAATTAGATTCATTTTCGTGCCAGGACATGTGGGTGTACAAGGAAACGAGCAAGCTGATAGGCTTGCAGGTAAGGCTACTGTGAAAGCCGGACAAGCCATGGACCAGGCTGATATACTGAATGCGCTAAGAGAATCAAGACGTCTGCGTGAACCGAAAACTGTGAATCTGCAACCATGGTCAGACTGCAAGAACAACATGTTAAACGCGGTGACGCCAAACAAGAACACTACTCAGGTAGCCAAAGAAGAAGAATAAACCAACACAGAACTGGTATGTCTGGATTTGTACTGTAAGTTTGCATTTGTCTCTTCATGGGGTTTGTTCTGGAATACTTTTAAGTGGGCAACCAATTTCTGAAAGGTCAATAGTTTTTCTACATATTATTTTTGCTTGGTGTATAAGACTGCTTCTTTTTAGCCGTCCCAAAGCTAGGTTTTGAAGTCTGTTTCTCATGGGGTGATCTGGCACACTGAGGAACTTTTCAGCTTGTATTAGCAGCTTTGTATCTCTGCATTCTATCAGTGCCTGTATTTCCCAAGCTTTCTCCTTCCTAATATAGAAGCTGATTTCATCCCTCCTGTGATGACTCGAAACACTTAGTTTTGTACTGTGTCCAACTCCTTTAATGTGGTATTGGATGCTGAACACCATGCAGTTGACCCATATTCCAAGTGTGGTTGTATGATCTGAATGTGTACTTTACTGAGTATTTTCCCACTGGCTCCTCATGGGGTTTCACTTAGATTTCTTAGTATGGCTGTCTTCCTCCTGTCTTTGGTTGCTGCCTTGTTATTTTTTCTCCATGTCAACCTGCAAACTGGGGTACGTGGGCTCTTTATCATCTCTTAGGGGTATTCCGTTTATTATGATGATGACTGCTTTTGCTTTGGCGAGAGGATGAGGAGTGGTGCTACATTTCTCTGTGTTAATGCTAACATACCATCTATTCGCCCATGCCTCAAGTGCATTTGTAGCCCGCTGTAGTGTTTTTGTGGCTATCGTTGCATGTTCATTGGTGCACCACAGTACCAGGTCGTCGGCATACATTGCCATTTTGATTTCATTTGGTATCTCAGCAACCAGGTCGTTGATGAATAAGAGGACAAGTCTGGGCGATAGGACACAACCTTGAGGGATGCCTTGTCTCAGTAGAACCTCTTTACTTTTGAAACCAACTATCTACCTGTACCTGGGCCCTTCTGTTATGTAGATATGCTTTAATCCGATTGTACATTCTTCCATTTACTTTATAGTTTCTCAATTTCTTCAAAAGCCCCTCCTTCCAAACCTTGTCAAAAGCTTTCCTTAAATCTATCCAGGCCGCGAGTACCAGTTTCTTATCTTGAAAAGCATCCTCTATTTCTTGGGAGAGGTATGTTGTCTGGTCTTCCGTGGTGTAATGACGTTTTCACTTTCAATGTACCACTGTAGTCTGAGGTTGGTGATGCGCTGCATTGTTTTGCAGAGGCAACTTGTGAGGCTGATCGGTCTGTAGTTGGAGGCATTGGAACTGTCTTTCCCTGGCTTTAAAATGGTATCATAATTACCTCTTTTCAATTCATTATATACACATCAGCCTACGATACAATCACATGAAATGGTTATATAATTAACATAAAGGCAGAGATTGTTGCAATAGCAGTTTATTTTAGCTACAACACCAGTACATTTTTATGTCCGTATGTGTGCATCTATAAGTGTGTATGTATGCATGTCTGTGTGTGTCTGTGCATCTCTGTGTGTATGTATGTCTGTGTGTATGCCTCTGTGTGTGTCTAAGTGTGAGTGTTTGTGGCTGTGTGTGTATCTGTGTATCTGTACGTGTGTGTGTGTGTGTGTGTTTCGTCTTGATAATGTCTGCGTGTATCTGTGTGTCTGAGTGTGTTTGTGTCTCTGTCTGTGTTTATTTATGTGTCTGTGTGTGGGGTTTCGTGTGCGTGTCTGTGTACATGTCTGTGTGCATGTCTGTGTGCATGTCTGTGTGCATGTCTGTGTGCATGTCTGTGTGCATGTCTGTGTGCATGTCTGTGTGCATGTATGTGTGCATGTCTGTGTGCATGTCTGTGTGCATGTCTGTGTGCATGTCTGTGTGCATGTCTGTGTGTGGGGTTTCGTGTGCGTGTCTGTGGGCGTGTCTGTGTGCGTGTCTGTGTGCATGTCTGTGTGCGTGTCTGTGTGCATGTCTGTGTGCATGTCTGTGTGCATGTCTGTGTGCATGTCTGTGTGCATGTCTGTGTGCATGTCTGTGTGCATGTCTGTGTGCATGTCTGTGTGCGTGTCTCTATGTGTCTCTGTGTGAGTGTGTGTATAAGTGTGTGGCGCGTGTGTGTCTGTGTGTCTGTGCCTGCGTATGTGTTTGTGTGTCCGAGAGTGTGTGTATTTGTGTGTCCGAGAGTGTGTGTATTTGTGTGTGTGTGTGTGGGTGCATGGGTGCGTTTGTGTCTGTGTGTGCGTGTGTATGTGTGCGTGGGTGCATGTATGTATGTATGTAGGTAGGTAGGTAGGTAGGTAGGTATGTATGTATGTATGTATGTATGTATGTATGTATGTATGTATGTATGTATGTATGTATGTATGTATGTATGTATGTATGTATGTATGTATGTATGTATGTATGTATGTATGTATGTATGTATGTATGTATGTATGTATGTATGTATGTATGTATGTATGTATGTATGTATGTATGTATGTATGTATGTATGTATGTATGTATGTATGTATGTATGTATGTATGTATGTATGTATGTATGTATGTATGTATGTATGTATGTATGTATGTATGTATGTATGTATGTATGTATGTATGTATGTATGTATGTATGTATGTATGTTGTATGTATGATGTATAAATGTGTGTATGTATGTATGTATGTATGTATGTATGTATGTATGTATGTATGTATGTATGTATGTATGTATGTATGTATGTATGTATGTATGTATGTATGTATGTATGTATGTATGTATGTATGTATGTATGTATGTATGTATGTATGTATGTATGTATGTATGTATGTATGTATGTATGTATGTATGTATGTATGTATGTATGTATGTATGTATGTATGCCTGCCTGCCTGCCTGCCTGCCTGCCTGCCTGCCTGCCTGCCTGCCTGCCTGCCTGCCTGCCTGCCTGCCTGCCTGCCTGTCTGTCTGTATGTATGTATGTATGTATGTATGTATGTATGTATGTATGTATGTATGTATGTATGTATGTATGTATGTATGTATGTATGTATGTATGTATGTATGTATGTATGTGTGTGTGTGTGTGTGTGTATGTATGTATGTATGTATGTATGTATGTATGTATGTATGTATGTATGTATGTATGTATGTATGTATGTATGTATGTATGTATGTATGTATGTATGTATGTATGTATGTATGTATGTATGTATGTATGTATGTATGTATGTATGTATGTATGTATGTATGTATGTATGTATGTATGTATGTATGTATGTATGTATGTATGTATACACTGTATGTATGTGTGTTTATGTATGTATGTATGTATGTATGTATGTACGTACGTACGTACGTATGTATGTATGTATGTATGTATGTATGTATGTATGTATGTATGTATGTATGTATGTATGTATGTATGTATGTATGTATGTATGTATGTATGTATGTATGTATGTATGTATGTATGTATGTATGTATGTATGTATGTGTGTGTGTGGGTATGTATGTGTGTATGTATGTATGTATGTATGTATGTTGGTCATATATGTGTGTGAGTAAGTGGGTTTGCGAGTGTATGTGGGTGTATGTGTGCGCGCGCGAGTGTGTGCATATATTTTACCACCTTTGCGTTAGTTATGTTTGCTTGATATTTATAATATACATATTATTATATGAACATAACATGCTTTATTGATAAAATTCAACTGCCGTGTGAAAGATGTGTGTTTGGAAAAGCCCAATGTAAGATAGGCCTGCGTGCCCCATTTGTGACGCTTTAAAAATAAAGTTCCTTCGTTCATTCGTTCATACACTAAGCCTCGGTATTATCTAGGCCACTTGGAGAATTACCGCCCACCTGTACGTCATAAATGTAACTATAGTTATCATCTTTTTTGCCCAACATATCCAGCCTGGCAATCCATGTCCTCTGCAATTTCTTCGTTGTCGGTGGGAAGTGTTGCAGACTTCTCGAGTAGCTGTCTTTGATTCCCGTCTTCAGGCACCCCAATGTTTTCATTAACAGAAGTGGACTGTGCTAAAGCGTTGTCGTAGGGGCTTGTGTAGGTATCAGTTGCCTTGATGGAGCTGTTGCCTTCGTGTCTCTTAGTTCTCGGGGGAGCCACGGGGACACCTGATGAATTCTGGGAGACTGGTGTCTCTTCTGACGCCTGGCTCGGTGTTTTGTGACCACCTGTGGATTGAGAGCAGATGAGAGAACCCACACACGACTACAGGTGACTTGGTAATCGTTTTGTCAGGCCGTAATATAATTGTGATCAAAAGCTATACGGTTGAAGGAGGTTCTGTGATTTGTATCTATTTAATTCTCACCAAACGAGCACGCTATAACACTCTTTGTGCCAAACCTGTGTTATAAATGACAGATCTGGACAATGACAGAGAAAAAGGAATAATTACTATAGAAATGATTTTTGCAAAGGGAAATACAACAATAAGAGATAAGCAACATTATTGCTCTATTTTTATTCTGGCTAGGTCTATACTGATGACAACTCTATGAGTATATGCGTGTTTTTGGGTGTCTGCATATGTGATTGTGTGTGAGTGTTTGCATGCATGCATGTGTTGGTGTGTATGTATGGAATGTGTGTGTGTGTGTGCATGTATGTATATGTATGTATGTATTTGTGTGTGTTTTATTTCTCTGTATATATGTAGGTGCGTGTATGTGTGTATTACGTATGTATGTATGTATGTGAGTGTGTATGTATGAGAAAGTAAGAGTAGGTGTACGTGTGTGTCTGAGTGTGTAAGATTGTGTACACATGATGTGTGTATGCATTATTCTATAATATATATTTCTTTATTATATACATAACATGCATTATTGACAACAGGCATTGGTACTTTAAAAAACAAGAGATTAGTGTTTAGAATGGCCGAATGTCAGACAGGCTTGCGTGCCCAATTTGTAACCCTTCTTGTTCTTCTTCTTCTTCTTCTTCTTCTGTCAATTCATTTTTCTGGCCACGTGTAGACGTGTTTTAGCAGCTCCTACATTTTCACTTGTTTTCCAAGGATGTAATAGCCTAATCATGATGTTTTATATTTCACTTTATTCATATTTCGCTTGGATATGCTATGGATTCAATAATATTTGAACATGTACCACTGTGATATTTTAATTGTGATTTCTTTCATGGAATTACAAGGTAACAACATTCATTATTAACTGTACCAGTTTTCGACTGAAGCTGTTCACCCAGGCGTGTAACTAGCATGCCGATTAATTAGACAAAAGACAGCCAAACCGGGCAGTTGGTGGGTCCGGGGCTAGTGAAGCGGAACGCTGTGCTCAGTTCTAACAATGTCGACCAGTCTACGACCATCTACACTCGCCAAACGAGGGCAACAAGGGAACAAAGATAAAACGGCAAACAAAGTAGCCAGCACTCCCCCTCACGTTGTTGATAGCCGTGCTGCTAGTTCAACACCTACTACGCCATGTCTCACTGGCTGTGTAACCAGCCATTAAGCGAAAGAAAAGGGGTGGACACACCCGATTTTTCAAAAGACAGTGTCAATTGTTCGTGTTCACACAGGCCTACTACATGTGAGGAATTAATCCGAGCCTTAGAGGACAGGTTGAAAATCTTTATCTCATCAGAGATTGTTTCCCAATTGGAGAAGGACAAATTATTCCTTAAAAATAAGGTAAAGTTTTTGGTGGAACAAAATACTTCTTTGAAAACTCAAATAGACGAGTAAA
>CAJHNH020006093.1:0-15028 GCA_905116865.2 Candidula unifasciata
TGAATCGTTTTTTTTTGAGGCAATTTCCCAGTCCCTCACACACAGCCAAAATCACGAAGATCACCGTCTGCTTAATCCGTATATTTCTGTCAAGTCTGATTCCCAGTTTTTGAGGCAAGCGCTCGGGAGAGAATACCAAAAACTCTCTTAATGAGTTGGGGTAGATGTTCTAGAAAATAACGTTATTGAAAATTATTGCCAGAAGGCATTTTCACCGGAACAAAACACAAGCAAATCCACTAACTAGCACGGTCTTCTAGCCCTTTTTTTTCACTTTCCTTAATCAAGTTTTTTTTTCTAAGTTATATCATATGAAATCGTTTGGGAGCATTTTCCGGCCAAAACCAGCATCCGATCAGCGTCTGGCTACGGCGTTTCTGCAAGTTTCTGATTCGTTTGAGCAAGAGCTGGTAGAAGATAAAAAACTTCTGATAGTGTCAGCATCCGTATCGTTTTGGAGCATTTCCAGGCCCAAGCAACATCTGCTAATCCAGCGTGCTTGCTAAGCCCTTCTTTCTGCATTTTCTGATTCAGTTTTGAGCAAGAGCTGGAGAGTAATACAAAACTTCTTATGGCGTCAGATCTGAATCGTTTGGAGCGTTTCCAGGCCCAACACAGTCATACGATCAGGCAACTGGCTAAGCCGTTTTCTCTGCAAGTTCTGATTTAGTTTGAGCAAGAGCTGGAGAAGAATCCAAAACTTCTTATAGTTTTAGATCTGGAATCGCTTTTGGAGCATTTCCCAGGCCCTAACCAGCATCCGATCAGCAGTCTATCTAAGCCGTTTCTGCAAGTTCGGATTCAGTTTGAGGCAAAGCTGGAAAAGAATACCAAACTTCCTATAGCATTCAGAATCTCGAATCGTTTGTAGCATTTCCATAGCCCAACCAGCATTCCGATCAGCGTCTGCCTAAGTCTGGTTTAACGCAAGTTTGTCATTCAGTTTTTGAGCAAGAGCTGGGGTAAGAATACAAACTTCTGTTTGGCGTTCAAATCTTGTATCGTATTTTGGAAAAGGCATTATTCCCAACCGTCGGCCATCGCCCCTGGCTAAAAATGTTTCTGCAAGTTCTGAACCAGTTTGAATGCCCCAGCTGGAAACCTATTCCAAGGGCGTCTTCCTAGTGTTGATCCGAATCGTGCCGAGTTTTCCGCATTCTAATCAACGTCTGATCAGCGTCTGGCTAAGCCGTTTCTTGAAAGTTCTGATTTTTGAGCAAAGAGCCGAAGAAGAATACAAATTTTATTTGTAGTTGTTAGATTTTTTAATCGTTTTTTTTTTGGAAGGTGCAACTTTATCCAGGTCCCAACGAACACAAGAAAAATAAAACCGATCAGGCGCGTCTGTAATTCTGATTCAAGCCGATTAATATTTTTTTTGCGTTTCTGGACTTCGTTTTTTGAGATCGGGATCGTTTGGAAAAGAATAAAAAAAAACTTCATCCGATAAACCGTTGGCTTAGACGATTCTGTAAGTTCCGATTCAGTTGGCAGCATTGTTCCATGCCCCACAAAACCAAAGCTTCTATAGTGTCAAATCCGAAGCGTCCACCATGCATTTCCAGGCTAATCAAGCTTTCGATCAGCATCTTGCCAAGTTCTGATTCAGCAAGTAACTGGATTCAGATTAATAAGTTTTGTTGAGAAAGAAATACAAAAACTTTTGATTTAAATGAGTGTCCCCCAATCAGGATCGTTTAGGAGCATTTTCCAAGCCCAACCAGCCCACTCCAGAGTCAGCAGCGTCCTGGCTAAAGACCGTTTTTTCTTCCCTGCAAGTTTTTTTCCTGATTCAGTATTTTTCTGTTGTTTTGGCATGAATCTCCGGGTAACAAGATAAACAAACTTTCCTAGAGCGTAAGGATCTTAAATCGTTTTTTTTTTATTTTGAAGCCATTTGTCCGAAGGCCCACCAGCAATCCGATATCAAACCCGTCCCCTTGCCTTAGGCACCTTTCCTTCATTCACAGTTATTCCTGATTCAGTTTGGAGCTCAGAGCCCTCGTGAAGAAATACACAACTCTCTTTATTGTGCCAATCATGGTGAAATTGATTTGAAAGTCATTTTCCAGGCCCAACCAAGCATACCGAAATACACTGCATCTGGGTAAGCACTTATTTCTGCGAAGAGTTTGTCTGATTCAAAAATATTTATTAAAAGCCAAAGAGTTTTTGGGAAGAATAACAAAAACTTAGCTTATAGCGTTGAGATTCCCTTGTAATATATGTGTTTTGCAGCATTTCCATGGACCCAATCCATCTTTATCGAAAAATCACTGTTCCACTAAGCTAAGTCCGTTTTGTTCCAAATAGCAGTAATGCTTGATTCATTTCTGCGCAATAGCTGGGACAAGTAAAGAAAAAAACATATGGTGACACTTCCTTATTGAACAATGAATTTCTATAAAATCGAAGGCATACGATTCAGCATTCCCTTTCACAAGGCCCCAGACCCCAGCTGCCGGTATCAACCGGGATCTTGGGTCTAGCCGTTGTCGTCCAAAGTTTCAACGACTTCGGTTTTTGTTTGATTGAAAGTTTTTGTGGAAGAAAAATACAAGCGATTCTATAATAAAGAGTCCTGAGGAATCTGGTATTTGCTTGCAGCATATTATCAAAACCAAGAGCTGCAACCGGAACTTAATTTAATCCTAATACAAGGCCGTCCCTTATCGTATGTGAGAACCACGTTGTTCCCACCAGCATCCGACAAGTATCTTATTTTTCTGTGTCTCCAGGATATGTGCATTCGAGAAAGAAGGCAATGGAGTAGAAAATAACAAAACTTTCTTTATTTTGAAACAAATAATTGCCTGAATCGTTTTAGTATGAAAGGCATTTTCCATGCCTCAATCGAATCATTCGAATATACACCGTCCTGGCCTAAGAACCTTGTTTTCTATTCAAGTTGTCTGACTTCCATTTTGAGCAAAAGAAAGACATCGTGGGAAAGAAAACAAACCTTCCGTATGGTAGTACCAGAAATCTGTATTGTTTTGGGAAGCATTATTCCATGGCCCAACGCCGAATCGTCGCATCTGGCTAAGGCCGTTTCATCAATAACGTACCCCGCATCAGCAAGAGCTGGCATAGAATACACCTCCCTGCTGATAGTTGTCAGATCCGCAAGAATTTGACGCACTTCAGGCCCAACCAGCTCGATCATCGTTTTGAAAAAAATTAATAAGCGAAAAACTGATTGCGAATGTGATTACGAGCCCGGGAAGATCCTGTTACGTCTTTTTGAGTGCAATCCGTACGTTTCCAGCATTTTCCAGGCCCAAGGAGCATCCCGAATCAGCATCTGGCGTAAGAAGCCACTTTCTGGAGGCCCTGATTAATACCATTTTTTCTTTCTTTGGATCCCCTAATGACAAAACTTCTTATTCTGAATTCCAGTTTTTTAAGCCAAGAAAGCTGGAGAAAGACATCCAAACCTTCTTTCTTGTTTTTTTTTATATGTGGAGAAAATCCTATTTATTCAATCATTGGGAGGCATTTCCCATTTCCAAAGGCCCGCACACACACATCACATGACACCGATGCAAGCTCTATGAGCTATAAAGCCGTTTGTTATTGCCGTTTTCTGAAAATTTCAGTTTTTGATCAAAGAGCTCTAATATTTTGGAAAGAAATATCCAAACTTCTTTTATAAGCATGGAGATCATGTACGCATCGTTTGGCACATGCATTTATCCAAGCCACAAAAACAAAAACTTTCGATCAGACGTCCAATGTTCTGCCGTTTCATATTTACACTAGCTCTTTCGATAATAACAGTTGAAATTGACAAGAGTTTGAGAAAATAAACACAAACTTCTTATAAGGGTGCCAAGAATCTGAATATCGTTTGTAAGCATTTCCAAGCCAGCAAAGCCAAAAATCAATCCGAAACTCCCATTCGTCTGGACCTTAAGACGCGTTTTTCGCTAAGTTTTTTTCTGGGTGACCAATATTGACATGAAGCCACCGGAGATAGTACCAATAAAAACCGAAACTTGCTTTATAATGACAGATCTGAAATCGTTTGGGAGCAATTCCCAGCCCTACCCAGACAATCCGATTTACAGGGCGTCTGGCGCTAGCCCTTTCTGCAAGTCCTGCAAAAGATTGAGCAAGGCTGTTCCAGAATACAAAACTTTTTTTTGGGTCAGATCAGAAGAGTGTTAAAGCAAATCCCAATCAGAACTAGCATCAGATTAGCGTCCGCTAGGGGGGTTCTGTAATTCCCCATATCTGTAATTGTTTTAGCTGGAGCAGAATTATATAACTTCTTTATAGCTGACAGGATCAGAATCGTTTGGAGGCATTCCAGGCAGAAAAGTAGCATCTGATCAGCGGCTGGCGATTATTTTTTTAGATCAACGGTATGATTCATTGTGAGGAAGAGTTGAAAAAAATACAAAACCTTACTTATTAGGCGTCAAATCTGTATACCGTTATTTTTTGGCCTTTATAATTCCAGGCCAGAAACCAGCTATACCGGATCAAAGACTCTGTCTGAGGACCCCAGATGCATGTTATTTTTTCCTTGAGCCTCGTTGTTTACCCTGCAACAACTAATCTAGTGAAATATCTGTTTTGAGTCGAGCATTTCCAAGCAGAACCAGCATCCGAATCAACGTCTGCAATTGTGTCATAATCTAATCCCGTTTTTGCATCAGTTTGAGAAGGACTAAAACAACTTCATCCCGGTCAGATCGGGATCGTTGGCCACATTTCCAGGCAGAAAAGCATCCACGATTCAGCGTACTTTCTAACAAGTTTCTGCAAGTTCTGATTCCATTTTTTGTAAGAGCAAAAGAAAGAATACATTCGATACAAATGGATGACAAAACTGTAATCTTTATGGTGCATTTCCAGGGCTAACCAGCCATCGATCAGCGTTCTGGCTAAATCGTTTTTGAAAAAGCTGATTCATTGTGAGAACGGCCTCACCAAGCAACTCAACTTCTTTATGGTGACAGAACTCAATCGCCTGAATCATTTCTAAGCAGAAACAAGTATTCGATCAGCGTCTGGCTCAGCTGTTTCCTGCAAGTTTACAGTTTTATGAGTGAGCAAGAAACGTCGGGGAAAGTAACACAAAACTGCTTTCGGTGTGTCATATATTCTTGAAAATCGTTTAGGAAGCATTTCCAGGCCAGAACCAATCCATCCGATCAGCGGTCTGGCCTAGACGTTTTCTGCAAAGTTCGATTCAGGTTTTGAGAAAGGAGCTGGAGAAGAATACAAAACTTCTTATAGTGAAAATGATTAGAATCGATTGAAGCATTTCCAAGGCCGAACCAGCATCCGATCAGCGTATGGAAGGCCGTTTCTGCAAGTTCTGATCAGTTTGAGTAAGATTTGAGAAGAATACAAAAACTTCTTTATGTGGACAAGATCGTATCGTTTCTGGAGCATTTTCAGGCCCAACAGATACCGATCAGCGTCTGGCTAAGCCGTTTCTGCAAGTTCTGATTCAGTTTGAGCAAGAGCTGGAGAAGAATACAAAACTTCTTATAGTGACAGATCTGAATCGTTTTTGGAGCATTTCCAGGCAGCAACCAGCACCCGCATCCGATCAGCGTCTGGCTAAGCCGTTTCTGCAAGTTCTGATTCAGTTTGAGCAAGAGCTTTGAGAAGAATACAAAAACTTCTTATAGTGACAGATCTGAATCGTTTGGAGCATTTCCAGGCCCAACCAGCATCCGATCAGCGTCTGGCTAAGCCGTTTCTGCAAGTTCTGATTCAGTTTGAGCAAGAGCTGGAGAAGAATACAAAACTTCTTATAGTGACAGATCTGAATCGTTTGGAGCATTTCCAGGCCCAACCAGCATCCGATCAGCGTCTGGCTGGCTAAGCCGTTTCTGCAAGTTCTGATTCAGTTTGAGCAAGAGCTGGAGAAGAATACAAAACTTCTTATAGTGACAGATCTGAATCGTTTGGCGCATTTCAGGGCCGACCGAGATCGGATCCAGCGTCTCTGGCTAAGCCGTTTCTGCAAGTTCTGATTCAGTTTGAGCAAGAGCTGGAGAAGAATACAAAACTTCTTATAGTGACAGATCTGAATCGTTTGAAGCATTTCCAGGCCCAACCAGCATCCGATCAGCGTCTGGCTAAGCCGTTTCTGCAAGTTCTGATTCAGTTTGAGCAAGAGCTGGAGAAGAATACAAAACTTCTTATAGTGACAGATCTGAATCGTTTGGAGCATTTCCAGGCCAACCAGCATCCGATCAGCGTCTGGCTAAGACGTCGCATGTTCTGATTCAGTTGAGCAGAGCTGGAGAGGAAGACACAACTCTTATAGTGACAGATCTGAATCGTTTGGAAGCATTTCCAGGCCCCAACCAGCATTCGATCAGCGTTCTGGCTAAGCCGTTTCGGCAGTTCGGATTCACTTTGAGCAAGAGCTGAGAAAGAATACAAACTTCTTATAGTGACAGATCTGAATCGTTTGGAGCATTTCCAGGCCCAACCAGCATCCGATCAGCGTCTGGCTAAGCCGTTTCTGCAAGTTCTGATTCAGTTTGAGCAAGAGCTGGAGAAGAATACAAAACTTCTTATAGTGACAGATCTGAATCGTTTGGAGCATTTCCAGGCCCAACCAGCATCCGATCAGCGTCTGGCTAAGCCGTTTCTGCAAGTTCTGATTCAGTTTGAGCAAGAGCTGGAGAAGAATACAAAACTTCTTATAGTGACAGATCTGAATCGTTTGGAGCATTTCCAGGCCCAACCAGCATCCGATCAGCGTCTGGCTAAGCCGTTTCTGCAAGTTCTGATTCAGTTTGAGCAAGAGCTGGAGAAGAATACAAAACTTCTTATAGTGACAGATCCTAATCGTTTGGAGCATTTCCAGGCCCAACCAGCATCCGATCAGCGTCTGGCTAAGCCGTTTCTGCAAGTTCTGATTCAGTTTGAGCAAGAGCTGGAGAAGAATACAAAACTTCTTATAGTGACAGATCTGAATCGTTTGGAGCATTTCCAGGCCCAACCAGCATCCGATCAGCGTCTGGCTAAGCCGTTTCTGCAAGTTCTGATTCAGTTTGAGCAAGAGCTGGAGAAGAATACAAAACTTCTTATAGTGACAGATCTGAATCGTTTGGAGCATTTCCAGGCCCAACCAGCATCCGATCAGCGTCTGGCTAAGCCGTTTCTGCAAGTTCTGATTCAGTTTGAGCAAGAGCTGGAGAAGAATACAAAACTTCTTATAGTGACAGATCTGAATCGTTTGGAGCATTTCCAGGCCCAACCAGCATCCGATCAGCGTCTGGCTAAGCCGTTTCTGCAAGTTCTGATTCAGTTTGAGCAAGAGCTGGAGAAGAATACAAAACTTCTTATAGTGACAGATCTGAATCGTTTGGAGCATTTCCAGGCCCAACCAGCATCCGATCAGCGTCTGGCTAAGCCGTTTCTGCAAGTTCTGATTCAGTTTGAGCAAGAGCTGGAGAAGAATACAAAACTTCTTATAGTGACAGATCTGAATCGTTTGGAGCATTTCCAGGCCCAACCAGCATCCGATCAGCGTCTGGCTAAGCCGTTTCTGCAAGTTCTGATTCAGTTTGAGCAAGAGCTGGAGAAGAATACAAAACTTCTTATAGTGACAGATCTGAATCGTTTGGAGCATTTCCAGGCCCAACCAGCATCCGATCAGCGTCTGGCTAAGCCGTTTCTGCAAGTTCTGATTCAGTTTGAGCAAGAGCTGGAGAAGAATACAAAACTTCTTATAGTGACAGATCTGAATCGTTTGGAGCATTTCCAGGCCCAACCAGCATCCGATCAGCGTCTGGCTAAGCCGTTTCTGCAAGTTCTGATTCAGTTTGAGCAAGAGCTTGGAGAAGAATACAAAACTTCTTATAGTGACAGATCTGAATCGTTTGGAGCATTTCCAGGCCCAACCAGCATCCGATCAGCGTCTGGCTAAGCCGTTTCTGCAAGTTCTGATTCAGTTTGAGCAAGAGCTGGAGAAGAATACAAAACTTCTTATAGTGACAGATCTGAATCGTTTGGAGCATTTCCAGGCCCAACCAGCATCCGATCAGCGTCTGGCTAAGCCGTTTCTGCAAGTTCTGATTCAGTTTGAGCAAGAGCTGGAGAAGAATACAAAACTTCTTATAGTGACAGATCTGAATCGTTTGGAGCATTTCCAGGCCCAACCAGCATCCGATCAGCGTCTGGCTAAGCCGTTTCTGCAAGTTCTGATTCAGTTTGAGCAAGAGCTGGAGAAGAATACAAAACTTCTTATAGTGACAGATCTGAATCGTTTGGAGCATTTTCAAGCCCAACCAGCATCCGATCAGCGTCTGGCTAAGCCGTTTCTGCAAGTTCTGATTCAGTTTGAGCAAGAGCTGGAGAAGAATACAAAACTTCTTATAGTGACAGATCTGAATCGTTTGGAGCATTTCCAGGCCCAACCAGCATCCGATCAGCGTCTGGCTAAGCCGTTTCTGCAAGTTCTGATTCAGTTTGAGCAAGAGCTGGAGAAGAATACAAAACTTCTTATAGTGACAGATCTGAATCGTTTGGAGCATTTCCAGGCCCAACCAGCATCCGATCAGCGTCTGGCTAAGCCGTTTCTGCAAGTTCTGATTCAGTTTGAGCAAGAGCTGGAGAAGAATACAAAACTTCTTATAGTGACAGATCTGAATCGTTTGGAGCATTTCCAGGCCCAACCAGCATCCGATCAGCGTCTGGCTAAGCCGTTTCTGCAAGTTCTGATTCAGTTTGAGCAAGAGCTGGAGAAGAATACAAAACTTCTTATGGTGACAGATCTGAATCGTTTGGAGCATTTCCAGGCCCAACCAGCATCCGATCAGCGTCTGGCTAAGCCGTTTCTGCAAGTTCTGATTCAGTTTGAGCAAGAGCTGGAGAAGAATACAAAACTTCTTATAGTGACAGATCTGAATCGTTTTGAAGCATTTCCAGGCCCAACCAGCATCCGATCAGCGTCTGGCTAAGCCGTTTCTG
Organism: Candidula unifasciata; assembly: GCA_905116865.2. Classification (NCBI taxonomy): domain Eukaryota; kingdom Metazoa; phylum Mollusca; class Gastropoda; order Stylommatophora; family Geomitridae; genus Candidula; species Candidula unifasciata. The sequence goes on from CAJHNH020006093.1 coordinate 8,950, forward strand.
CAAGTTCTGATTCAGTTTGAGCAAGAGCTGGAGAAGAATACAAAACTTCTTATAGTGACAGATCTGAATCGTTTGGAGCATTTCCAGGCCCAACCAGCATCCGATCAGCGTCTGGCTAAGCCGTTTCTGCAAGTTCTGATTCAGTTTGAGCAAGAGCTGGAGAAGAATACAAAACTTCTTATAGTGACAGATCTGAATCGTTTGGAGCATTTCCAGGCCCAACCAGCATCCGATCAGCGTCTGGCTAAGCCGTTTCTGCAAGTTCTGATTCAGTTTGAGCAAGAGCTGGAGAAGAATACAAAACTTCTTATAGTGACAGATCTGAATCGTTTGGAGCATTTCCAGGCCCAACCAGCATCCGATCAGGGTCTGGCTAAGCCGTTTCTGCAAGTTCTGATTCAGTTTGAGCAAGAGCTGGAGAAGAATACAAAACTTCTTATAGTGACAGATCTGAATCGTTTGGAGCATTTCCAGGCCCAACCAGCATCCGATCAGCGTCTGGCTAAGCCGTTTCTGCAAGTTCTGATTCAGTTTGAGCAAGAGCTGGAGAAGAATACAAAACTTCTTATAGTGACAGATCTGAATCGTTTGGAGCATTTCCAGGCCCAACCAGCATCCGATCAGCGTCTGGCTAAGCCGTTTCTGCAAGTTCTGATTCAGTTTGAGCAAGAGCTGGAGAAGAATACAAAACTTCTTATGGTGTCAGAGATCTGAATCGTTTGGAGCATTTCCAGGCCCAACCAGCATCCGATCAGCGTCTGGCTAAGCCGTTTCTGCAAGTTCTGATTCAGTTTGAGCAAGAGCTGGAGAAGAATACAAAACTTCTTATAGTGACAGATCTGAATCGTTTGGAGCATTTCCAGGCCAACCAGCATCCGATCAGCGCGTCTGGCTAAGCCGTTTCTGCAAGTTCTGATTCAGTTTGAGCAAGAGCTGGAGAAGAATACAAAACTTCTTATAGTGACAGATCTGAATCGTTTGGAGCATTTCCAGGCCCAACCAGCATCCGATCAGCGTCTGGCTAAGCCGTTTCTGCAAGTTCTGATTCAGTTTGAGCAAGAGCTGGAGAAGAATACAAAACTTCTTATAGTGACAGATCTGAATCGTTTGGAGCATTTCCAGGCCCAACCAGCATCCGATCAGCGTCTGGCTAAGCCGTTTCTGCAAGTTCTGATTCAGTTTGAGCAAGAGCTGGAGAAGAATACAAAACTTCTTATAGTGACAGATCTGAATCGTTTGGAGCATTTCCAGGCCCAACCAGCATCCGATCAGCGTCTGGCTAAGCCGTTTCTGCAAGTTCTGATTCAGTTTGAGCAAGAGCTGGAGAAGAATACAAAACTTCTTATAGTGACAGATCTGAATCGTTTGGAGCATTTCCAGAGCATTTCCAGGCCCAACCAGCATCCGATCAGCGTCTGGCTAAGCCGTTTCTGCAAGTTCTGATTCAGTTTGAGCAAGAGCTGGAGAAGAATACAAAACTTCTTATAGTGACAGATCTGAATCGTTTGGAGCATTTCCAGGCCCAACCAGCATCCGATCAGCGTCTGGCTAAGCCGTTTCTGCAAGTTCTGATTCAGTTTGAGCAAGAGCTGGAGAAGAATACAAAACTTCTTATAGTGACAGATCTGAATCGTTTGGAGCATTTCCAGGCCCAACCAGCATCCGATCAGCGTCTGGCTAAGCCGTTTCTGCAAGTTCTGATTCAGTTTGAGCAAGAGCTGGAGAAGAATACAAAACTTCTTATAGTGACAGATCTGAATCGTTTGGAGCATTTCCAGGCCCAACCAGCATCCGATCAGCGTCTGGCTAAGCCGTTTCTGCAAGTTCTGATTCAGTTTGAGCAAGAGCTGGAGAAGAATACAAAACTCTTATAGTGACAGATCTGAATCGTTTGGAGCATTTCCAGGCCCAACCAGCATCCGATCAGCGTCTGGCTAAGACGTTTCTGCAAGTTCTGATTCAGTTTGAGCAAGAGCTGGAGAAGAATACAAAACTTCTTATAGTGACAGATCTGAATCGTTTGGAGCATTTCCAGGCCCAACCAGCATCCGATCAGCGTCTGGCTAAGCCGTTTCTGCAAGTTCTGATTCAGTTTGAGCAAGAGCTGGAGAAGAATACAAAACTTCTTATAGTGACAGATCTGAATCGTTTGGAGCATTTCCAGGCCCAACCAGCATCCGATCAGCGTCTGGCTAAGCCGTTTCTGCAAGTTCTGATTCAGTTTGAGCAAGAGCTGGAGAAGAATACAAAACTTCTTATAGTGACAGATCTGAATCGTTTGGAGCATTTCCAGGCCCAACCAGCATCCGATCAGCGTCTGGCTAAGCCGTTTCTGCAAGTTCTGATTCAGTTTGAGCAAGAGCTGGAGAAGAATACAAAACTTCTTATAGTGACAGATCTGAATCGTTTGGAGCATTTCCAGGCCCAACCAGCATCCGATCAGCGTCTGGCTAAGCCGTTTCTGCAAGTTCTGATTCAGTTTGAGCAAGAGCTGGAGAAGAATACAAAACTTCTTATAGTGACAGATCTGAATCGTTTGGAGCATTTCCAGGCCCAACCAGCATCCGATCAGCGTCTGGCTAAGCCGTTTCTGCAAGTTCTGATTCAGTTTGAGCAAGAGCTGGAGAAGAATACAAAACTTCTTATAGTGACAGATCTGAATCGTTTGGAGCATTTCCAGGCCCAACCAGCATCCGATCAGCGTCTGGCTAAGCCGTTTCTGCAAGTTCTGATTCAGTTTGAGCAAGAGCTCGGGAAGAATACAAAACTTCTTATAGTGACAGATCTGAATCGTTTGGAGCATTTCCAGGCCCAACCAGCATCCGATCAGCGTCTGGCTAAGCCGTTTCTGCAAGTTCTGATTCAGTTTGAGCAAGAGCTGGAGAAGAATACAAAACTTCTTATAGTGACAGATCTGAATCGTTTGGAGCATTTCCAGGCCAACCAGCATCCGATCAGCGTCTGGCTAAGCCGTTTCTGCAAGTTCTGATTCAGTTTGAGCAAGAGCTGGAGAAGAATACAAAACTTCTTATAGTGACAGATCTGAATCGTTTGGAGCATTTCCAGGCCCACCAGCATCCGATCAGCGTCTGGCTAAGCTGTTTCTGCAAGTTCTGATTCAGTTTGAGCAAGAGCTGGAGAAGAATACAAAACTTCTTTTGGTGAGAGATCTGAATCGTTTGAAGCAATTCCAGGTCCAACCAGCATCCGATCAGCGTCTGGCTAAGCCGTTTCTGCAAGTTCTGATTCAGTTTGAGCAAGAGCTTGAGAAGAATACAAAACTTCTTATAGTGACAGATCTGAATCGTTTGGAGCATTTCCAGGCCAACCAGCATCCGATCAGCGGTCTGGCTAAGCCGTTTCTGCAAGTTCTGATTCAGTTTGAGCAAGAGCTGGAGAAGAATACAAAACTTCTTATAGTGACAGATCTGAATCGTTTGGAGCATTTCCAGGCCAACCAGCAGCATCCGATCAGCGTCTGGCTAAGACGTTTCTGCAAGTTCTGATTCAGTTTGAGCAAGAGCTGGAGAAGAATACAAAACTTCTTATAGTGACAGATCTGAATCGTTTGGAGCATTTCCAGGCCCAACCAGCATCCGATCAGCGTCTGGCTAAGCCGTTTCTGCAAGTTCTGATTCAGTTTGAGCAAGAGCTGGAGAAGAATACAAAACTTCTTAATGTGACAAATCTGATTCGTTTGGAGCATTTCCAGGCCCAACCAGCATCCGATCAGCGTCTGGCTAAGCCGTTTCTGCAAGTTCTGATTCAGTTTGAGCAAGAGCTGGAGAAGAATACAAAACTTCTTATAGTGACAGATCTGAATCGTTTTGGAGCATTTCCAGGCCCCAAACCAGCATCCGATCAGCGTCTGGCTAAGCCGTTTCTGCAAGTTCTGATTCAGTTTGAGCAAGAGCTGGAGAAGAATACAAAACTTCTTATAGTGACAGATCTGAATCGTTTGGAGCATTTCCAGGCCCAACCAGCATCCGATCAGCGTCTGGCTAAGCCGTTTCTGCAAGTTCTGATCAGTTTTTGAGCAAGAGCTGGAGAAGAATACAAAACTTCTTATAGTGACAGATCTGAATCGTTTGGAGCATTTCCAGGCCCAACCAGCATCCGATCAGCGTCTGGCTAAGCCGTTTCTGCAAGTTCTGATTCAGTTTGAGCAAGAGCTGGAGAAGAATACAAAACTTCTTATGGAGTCAGATCTGAATCGTTTGGAGCATTTCCAGGCCCAACCAGCATCCGATCAGCGTCTGGCTAAGCCGTTTCTGCAAGTTCTGATTCAGTTGAGCAAGAGCTGGAGAAGAATACAAAACTTCTTATGGTGACAGATCTGAATCGTTTGGAGCATTTCCAGGCCCAACCAGCATCCGATCAGCGTCTGGGCTAAGCCGTTTCTGCAAGTTCTGATTCAGTTTGAGCAAGAGCTGGAGAAGAATAATAAACTTCTTATAGTGACAGATCTGAATCGTTTTTGGAGCATTTTCATGCCCAACCAGCATCCGATCAGCGTCTGGCTAAGCCGTTTCTGCAAGTTTTGATTCAGTTTGAGCAAGAGCTGGAGAAGAATACAAAACTTCTTATAGTGACAGATCTGAATCGTTTGGAGCATTTCCAGGCCCAACCAGCATCCGATCAGCGTCTGGCTAAGACGTTTTCTGCAAGTTCTGATTCAGTTTGAGCAAGAGCTGGAGAAGAATACAAAACTTCTTATAGTGACAGATCTGAATCGTTTGGAGCATTTCCAGGGCCCAACCAGCATCCGATCAGCGTCTGGCTAAGCCGATTCAGTTTGAGCAAGAGCTCTGAGAAGAATACAAAACTTCTTATAGTGTCAGATCTGAATCGTTTGGAGCATTTCCAGGCCCACCAACCAGCATCCGATCAGCGTCTGGCTAAGCCGTTTCTGCAAGTTCTGATTCAGTTTGAGCAAGAGCTGGAGAAGAATACAAAACTTCTTATAGTGACAGATCTGAATCGTTTGGAGCATTTCCAGGTGCCAACCAGCATCCGATCAGCGTCTGGCTAAGCCGTTTCTGCAAGTTCTGATTCAGTTTGAGCAAGAGCTGGAGAAGAATACAAAACTTCTTATAGTGACAGATCTGAATCGTTTGGAGCATTTCCAGGCCCAACCAGCATCCGATCAGCGTCTGGCTAAGCCGTTTCTGCAAGTTCTGAGATTCAGTTTGAGCAAGAGCTGGAGAAGAATACAAAACTTCTTATAGTGACAGATCTGAATCGTTTGGAGCATTTCCAGGCAGAACCAGCATCCGATCAGCGTCTGGCTAAGCCGTTTCTGCAAGTTCTGATTCAGTTTGAGCAAGAGCTGGAGAAGAATACAAAACTTCTTATAGTGTCAGATCTGAATCGTTTGGAGCATTTCCAGGCCCAACCAGCATCCGATCAGCGTCTGGCTAAGCCGTTTCTGCAAGTTCTGATTCAGTTTGAGCAAGAGCTGGAGAAGAATACAAAACTTCTTATGGTGACAGATCTGAATCGTTTGGAGCTTTTCCAGGCCCAACCAGCATCCGATCAGCGTCTGGCTAAGCCGTTTCTGCAAGTTCTGATTCAGTTTGAGCAAGAGCTGGAGAAGAATACAAAACTTCTTATAGTGACAGATCTGAATCGTTTGGAGCATTTCCAGGCCCAACCAGCATCCGATCAGCGTCTGGCTAAGCCGTTTTTGCAAGTTCTGATTCAGTTTGAGCAAGAGCTGGAGAAGAATACAAAACTTCTTATGGTGACAGATCTGAATCGTTTGGAGCATTTCCAGGCCCAACCAGCATCCGATCAGCGTCTGGCTAAAGCCGTTTCTGCAAGTTCTGATTCAGTTTTGAGCAAGAGCTGGAGAAGAATACAAAACTTCTTATAGTGACAGATCTGAATCGTTTTGGAGCATTTCCAGGGCCCAACCAGCATCCGTCAGCGTCTGGCTAAGCCGTTTTGGAGTAAGAAATCCCAAAAAACTTCTATAGTGACAGATCTTAAACGTTTATCAGCGTTTCCAGGACCAAACCAGCAATCTAATCAGCGTTGGCTAAGGCTGTTACTTCAAGTTCTGATTAAGTTTGAGCAA
>CAJHNH020006094.1:0-15020 GCA_905116865.2 Candidula unifasciata
CAAAGAATAAAAAAAAAACAACGCGACCTAAAAATTTTGAAACCATAGAGCGAATACACCCTTTCTGATATCATTCATTTTTTTTGACGTATGAGGTATCACAAAAAAGCTACTAAAAGAAGAATTTTTAAGACATTTTTTATACAAGCATCAATGAAAAGAGAACGTAGCAAGCGCGAAGCCCTCATCTCCCCCTTTTTGACACGCCCACTTACCCTCCTCAAAATTTTTCAATTGATTCCTTCTGTAAAAACAAAGACAACCGGGGCGTACGTCACGAAAATACATTAAACGCTGGTACTTAAAAATTGGGGTCCAACCAAACCGGGTGGGCTTAAATAACAAAAAATTGTTCCCAGGGGGAGGGCTATCCTTTAAATACATTATGCATCATTGCCTGCGCCTTATTTCCCAAAAGGGACTAGCATCTATTCCTTCTTCCTTCTAACTGTGAAATCACTTTGATATGGGGTGAACAAATAAGAATATTTGGCCCCTCTCATCAACGTTTGACTTCGGGTTTCTGTTGTGCGACCGCGCTTCCTCGGTCACTTTATTTCCTATTTTAGTGCCTGTTTGATGAGTCTGTGCTCTATTCTTCTCAGAATGTGTCTAATATAGCGTCATCTTCATTGCATACCAGGTTACATCAAATGCTTTCAGATGGTTTATGGAATCAAAGACCCAAATGACATCTTTAGATTATATACGTTTTTAGCCAAAAGAATTTTGGCATCGAAAAAAAAAAAAAAAAAAACGAACGCTATTTCTCAGCTTCGCTGATTATTCAGAAACATCCTAGAACAAATTACTTAAAATCCTAGAATAAATAAGGATAGACAAAAATTATTGCTTCTAATCAGGGGCACTAGGACAGAGAAGCCCCCCCCCCCCCTTTCCCTCTGCCACCTTAAAAAAAAAAAGAAAATAGTGATAATAGATAGATAGATAGATAGAAAATTGATAGATAATAGATAGATAATGTGTAGATAGATGATTAATAGAATAGATAGATAGCAAAGAAGATTTAGATAGATAGATAGATAGATAGTAATAATAGTAGATGATGATAGATAGATAAATAGTAGTTTTAGATAGTATAGATGGAAATATGTTGATGATGTTGTGTGTTGGTGTGTTGATGTGTGTTGTGGGTGTGTAACTTATGTGGTGGTGGTTGTGGGGGGGTGGTTGGATGGTGGGGTGGATGGTGGTGTTGGGGTGGTGGTGGGGGGGTGGTGGGGTTTGTTAGTGGTGGTTGTGTCGGTGTGTTGTGTTAGTGTTGTGTTGTGATGTGGATGTTGTGGCGGATGATGTGACAAAAGTGCCCCCCCTGTCGTGCGATAATAGACCCCCCCGTGTGTTTGTGTGGTTTTTTTATGTGATGTGCTTGTGTGTGTGTTTTGTGGGATGGTAAAATTTGTGTAATGTAGTGTGATGCCGTGATGTGTTGCTTGTTTGATATGGTTTTTGTGTGTGTGTGAATTTGTTGTGTTGTGTGTGTGTGGTGCTGTTATATTGTCGCCTTGTCTTATAATGATCTACACTGGTTTCATCAATGAGGACGGAGCGATGTTAATTAAAGATTGAATCAGACAGCCCTCACAAATTAGACAAGAGCATGACTGCATCAAGAACGTCTGCTTAACTCATGACGTTTTAATGCATGTTTGGACATGATAGCGACACAGGCAATTTAACAATAACTTAAACAATTTAGAAGTTGACTTTAAAAAGAAATGGAAATTGAATAAGTGCAGTTATATTTGACGGCTGTAAAACATATGTGCTATCTCCAGGATGTAAATGGGCTAGAATTTATTCTTTATTTTAACCGCAGACAGTTGTTCTGTAATTTCTTTCTACACAACAGTTGGTAGGGAGTCGCCCGTGGCAGAGCGGCTAGACACTCGCCTGTGGATCGAAAGGTCGTTTGTTCGATCCCTGGCGGAGCCGGACTTTTTTTTCTTTCAAAAATGACCTTGGCTGCCAGGTCGACCCAGCCTTGAGTGGGTACAGAGTGCGGTCCCAGGAAGTAAAGGCGACCGGCGTGATGCTGACCACATCACCGCCACTTACTAGTCTATAAAATGTAGGTCTAACCCTATATGCCCTATACGCTTAAAAGCGTGGAAAAGGGTCCTTAACTTTACTTACTTACATGATGATGATGACTTACAACAGTTAATAAATCGCGTTAAAGAAAAGAAAGGCAACGTTATCCTTCTTTTTTTTTCCCGCTCTGAACTCTCTAAGCCGCTTCTTAAAGGTTTCAATATCATCTAGATTGTAATTATCTGGATGGAGCGCCAACAGGGCAAATCCTAGATATCTAGTTTATCTCTTAAAAAGTTCAGTAATGTAAGTATAATCATAGCACATTCCACCGTTTGTAGTTAAGACTAAGATCTTGTGAACATATTTTTATTTTATTATTAAATATAAAACGATGTACTAATGAATATCTGTTTGCAGTGAGAGGATTGGAGGAGCAGGAAGTTATACGGGCCTACTTGCTCAATTTGTAACGCTTTTAAAAAAAGTTCGTTTTTTCGTTCGTTCCCAAGAATTTTTATCTGTAACACTCCTAACGACTACACTAGAATAGTGCAGCCGGCAAGCATGTGTGTTATCTATCGTATTTATCTCCTTAGTGGAATGATCCTTACTATGGTCTAATCCCTATTGTGAAGCTCTGGGAGAGAACTAAACAACTTCATGTAAATCAAGAGGTGGAGAAAAGAGGCTGGAGTTGGATTTAAAAAAATCGCTGAGAGGACCTAAGAATAAAAGTATCACAAGAAAGCCATTAAACTGAAACTCCACAGGGTATAGCAATAATTATATACCGAAAATGCAAGGAGAAGTAAACTAGAAAGTCAAGTTAAACAGATAGGAAGTTTATGGTTTATGGTTTGAAAAACGGATCGACATCATGGCACAAGGGTAGTAACCCAAAATTGCTGCTTTTTACTTCTCACTCAAGCCTGAGTCCGAAGATTCTCAGCGCAATGTACGAACTCTATAGCACCGGCGAGGATCCTGAAATACTTTGGGTAGACTTTGAACTCCACAGTTTGCCCGGGCAGCGACGTTAGACTACTCTTTTCGATTTCCAGTGCCAAGGGATTTTTTTACGTGCGCAACAATACACAGGGGCGTCTGATCTCACTACCTAGGAACCAGGGGAAATTACTAGAAGTCCACGTGAAAAAATCCCAGTCGTGAACCCGGGACCTCAAGTACTGACGCCATGCCTCGAGATCCCACCCCTCCCCTCAGATAGGAAGTGTAAACCAAACCAGATATGAAGAGAAATGGAAGAGCAATATGTGCATGCAGTAGCACAGTATTTAGTAACATAGAGTGAGTTCGTTGAGGGACTATGCTCCGTTAAGGGACTATGCTCCGTTAAGGGACTATGCTCCGTTAAGGGACTATGCTCCGTTGAGGGACTATGCTCCGTTAAGGGACTATGCTCCGTTAAGGGACTATGCTTCGTTGAGGGACTATACTCCGTTAACGGACTATGCTCCGTTGAAGGATACAGGTCAGAAAAAGCATCCAGGTAGCTAGTCTGTCCAGTGCTGTCGAAACTTTTTTTGAAAACATTTTTGTTTGTTTGTTTGTTTGGAGGTACTAAAGCGCGCCAAAAGGTATCAAATGTTTCATTTTTTAAACACAAAATCTGTAAAGATGTATGTAAACACACACAAACACACACACACCCATATATATATATATATATATATATATATATATATATATATATATATATATATATATATTAGGGTTGTACCGAATAGTGATTTTCACTATTCGGCCGAATACGAATAGCTGGACCAACTATTCGGCCAAACACGAATACGATTAGTGAATCATCATCATCATGTGCTTTGCCGGCTGGCATGGGAGATTATGCCTCGCCACAATCTGCGATCTCCTGCAGCACGTATTAGTTCGTGTGCTGACACACCTCCATGAAAAACCTTCGTTCCACGTTGTCAGCATTAGGGCAGCTTTTTTTTCTCACAGAAGATATTTCCAGCTGTACTAAACAGGAAAATACGACAAATACAGAGAGTCAAGATAAAAACCCGCAAGGCGAAACATCAAAAACAAAAATAACGCCGACGAAGAAAACAATGCCATCCTCACAAGTCGTCCAGCCCCTCCTCCCCCCCCCCCCCCGCGAGCGCAAGGATTCAACGGAAACAAGATAGCGACATCATAGACCACCGCGGCCACGGAGACGGACAACGCCGAGCAGCCAACACCTAAAGATCAAAAAACGAAAAAATCATTGCAGACGAAAAATCCAGACGCCGAGCGGCCAACGCCAGAAGATCAAACAAAAAAGACAACGAAGAAACCGAACGTCGATCAAAACATTCAGCCCCTGCCGTTTCCACCAGATGACGAAAGAACAGTTACGACACCCATAAATGATGACGAACTCCCGTTACTTCAAACAATCAACGAAGAGGACTCTCCACTCAAAGAAATCAAGCCGACAACATTAGAACACTTGCTTTTCTGCTCTTCTTACATCTTTAAGTGTTGCATTTTGTTTCTACAGCAACACACCTAAAAACACTATTCTCGCAACACATACAAGATGGAAATAAAGGGGCACTTAGTACGCTCGTAGGTGGTGCACAAAGATAACGCTTGACAGTATAAACCAAGGTGGGAAATCTTGATTTTTTTTCCACCAGTCCAGAAACGATTGTAACCACTATTCGTATTCGGCCCGACCGCAACTATTTGGCCAAATACCGAATAGTTATTGGGTCCACTACTCGGCGCCGAAGCGAATACGAAGCGAATATTCGGTACAGCCCTATATATATATATATATATATATATATATATATATATATATATATATATATATATATATATATTTTTTTTTTTCTACAAGGTCAGACAATTAAGTAATGAGACTGATTTTTGTTAATGGCTAAGATAAAAATGTCATCTATGAATCGCAGCATGGAATCCAAAGAAACAACCTCCGTCTATGATCTTGCAACTTTTCAACGCTGCCTGATAACCAGATAACAAACAAGCCGCCATTTTGTTAACCTAGTCAGAGGTGCATTGTTAAGTAATCAGCATGAAGAAAAAGTAGCTAACAATAAATTCTGTGAAAAACTCATAAAAAGCGACGTTGCAACAGTTGAATTGATGCGACAAGTTTATGGGGATAATTGTTTATCTCGTGCATATTTTCATCTGGTAGTCACGATTCAAAAGTGGTGTGGAAAGAATTATTAAGGCAACTCAATATGGACGCCCAATATCTGTTCGTAATAATGAGCTGATTGCAAAATTCTGAGAACGGATACAAGAAGATCTGTGTTCGACTGTGAGGATGATTGTAGATGCATTTGGTGTTGATACAGAGACTATTTGTAAAATTTTAGTGAAAGATTTGGCCAAGAAAAAAAAAGTAGCGTGTTGGTTTGTATTTAACACCTTGCAATTTGTTCTTCTTCATGACAATGCACCGGCTCAAATTGCGGTAGTTGTACACGAATTTTGGCCTAAACACACACACACACACATACACACTCACTCACACACACACACACACACACACACACACACACACACACACATATATATATATATATATATATATATATATATATATATATATATATATATATATATATAAATATATATAAAACAAGCTTACTTTATGTTGGATCAGAATTGAAATTCCTTGTCTATTAATTTCGTAGCATTTTACGCATAGTTTAGTCTTTGCACGAGCTATGCGTGTTGAATAAGTAGAGGAGTCTCCAGGTTTTGTATGATCAGTTACGTTTGACATGTTTTACAGCTGTTTTGTCTTTCTTGTGCTGTTCTGTCTTTTCAAGCCTTTCAGTTGACATAGGTAACCAACAAGTTTAGAGCTGCATATTGTGCAGAAACATTTACCGCGTTGTATTTACAGACAACAATCCATTTGAAATATCTCCCTCCCTCGCCCCCCCCCATGTGTGAGCAACTTTAACGAATCTGTTCTTTCGTAAGCAGCTGCCAACTTTTCCTTATTATCTTTTTTTTTTATTAGGAGTATTATCTTTACCATTATCATCATTATCTGAGCTAACATTTATGTTTTTAGCGTCCCTCATATTGGAAACTTAAAAAGCAATTACCCCCCCCTCGCCCCCCCCCCCAAAAAAAAAGCACAGGGGCGTTTATGTTTATTCACCGGATCAACATCATGGCACACGGGTGTAACCCATAAGTGCTCCGTTTTTCTTCCAACTCAAGCCTGAGTGAAGAATCTCAGCGCAGTGCCCGAACTCCGTGGCACCGGCGAGAGGGGTATTTAAAAACGTATGGGGGAAAAAACAATGTCATTAAATATTGCTAAATAAAACTGCGTTAGCGCAGTTGATAAGAGGCGGTTCCAGGGGTTCGCCAAGCCTTTATGAAATGGGTACCAGAGTTGACACTCTTGGGTAATTAGAGGAACGTCGCTGTAGCTACAGATTTACATGCGAACGGCGAAACAGGCGGCCAATTCTTATCAGCTGTCCGTACTAGTGGCAGCTCACTTATGGTTTATAACCGCGTGCAATGACGCTGGTTCACATCTCCGGGCGGCGCCGTTAAGCTAATCTTTTCGATTTTCAGCTGCCAAGGCATTTTTTTAAAAACGGGCGCAACAATACACACCGGCGTCTGATCTCACTACCCAGAGACCGGGGGAATTACTAGAAGTCCAAGTCCACGTGAAAAAATGCAAGCCCTTACCTGGGATTCAGCCAGGAACCTCCAGCGCTAGAGGCGGACACCATGCTTCGAGACAATGTAGCCCCCTTGTTTCTGTCCCGAAATGAGGCTACCGAGCCTCACACATGGAGGTTATCGACTTCTGTAAAACTCGAGAGAATTTTGTGTCTGTGAAAGGGTTTCGAGCCAGCGAGACAAATAGTCCAAAATGGGAACTATTATAGAAAACGCATTATAGGCGAATGTTGAGAATAGACTGGACAGATAAAAAGAGTACCTAACACGTCATGAAAGAAACTGACTTACGAAGTGAACTGATTGCCCACATCAGAAGAAATATTTTACATTCTCTGATCATGTGATGAGAAGGAGAAAACTGGAGAACATTGTGACAGTAGGAAAGTTGGAGGGAAGGAGAGCCAGCGGGAGACAGAGTGAAAAGATGCTGTACAGTTTGACATCATGGCATGGAGGATCATCTGTGTCAGATCTGATAAAAGGTACAAGTAATAGACGCTGCCCGGGCATGACTACCAGCACCAGGCGGCAATGACTTTAAGTGGTCACCAGGATAGGGTGTATGCACACACCGGAATTATCATTGTAAATAAACAAATTTAGCGCAGAAAAAAAGTGTTACCTTTTACTGCAACAGAGAAACTTATGCAACAAATAAACTGGACAATTTAAACTGCGACAAAAGTTGTAGTAGGCAACCATCAGTCCCTGGGAATCACGGAGTCGTGCGATAATTTTGGGAACAGTCGCGTCTGCTTTGACTTTAAAGTCCAATACGGGAGTGGCAGTCTCTGCCACAAAGTCCACATGAAATCGTTGATTCTCTATCCTTTCTCTCAGACGTCTCCTTTTTAGAGCTTGCTGTGTTCGGCTTCTTGCAAACTGCGAGAGCCTGTCACTGTCTATCTCCAAAGAAGTCTGTCTGCAGCTGATCTCTCCCAAGTGTCTGCGCCAGTGACTGACTGACTAACGTTCTACCCCACCGGAACATCACACAAGCGATAAACACCCGATGACACAAAGTGCCACCATGTGGATGAGAATCACAGCGGAGAGGTCACCGAAATCGTATTCAGGCATTATGCCATATTTATGGCCGGGCTATATTGCGGCCCCCGTCAAGTGTCAGGGTGGGGCTTCAAATAACGAAAAATTTCATTCTTCAAAGAAAGGTGAATAATCTGCGCCAATATTGATATCTGCCATTTTAGGACCCCCGACAACAGCCAGGATCAGGCTTTAAAATTTTTGATAAGTGACTAACTAACTGACTTTCTACCCCACCAGGACATCACACAAGCGATAAACACCCGATTGCACAAAGTGCCACCATGCGGATGAGGTTCACAGTGGAGAGGTCCCGGAAACCGCGTTCAGACAGTTGGCCATATTGATGGCCTGCCTATATTGCTGCCCCTGGCAAAAGCCAGAGTGGGGCTTCAAATAACAAAAAAATTACGTCCTGAAAAGGACGTAAGGATATTAGTTTGATAAGAGTTGAACAGTTAAGAAAAGGTAGAATGACTTTTAATTAGTTCAGCGAGTTTGTAAAGTTCACAAGGCAGTAAACGATTTTTGCAGACTGGTATGGGTAGTTTCATTTTAAATAGAGGCTAATTAAGAAAGAAAATGTGCAGTAATGGTGGAACTTTCTGTTGTTGTTACTGTTGTTGTGAAGTAAAGACGTCAAGCGCTTTCCTGGCCAAAAACTTCTAAGTAAAGTTTACCATGAGTTCATTCCCTTGACAAAATTATCTCCCATGTCTCCTGTTTTCTCATAAATAAAGTCAACATTGTATTTAGAAGAATTTCAATGAAAGTAAGAAAACATACATCTACTCTTGGGAGCCAATGAATTCACACGAACGGGGGGAGGTGGGGGGGGGGGGGAAAGGAGGAACAGCAATCCTTATAATGTTTTTCTGATGCGAGGGGCACTCAAGGAGCTTAAGCTTAACCCTACAGCCATATTTAAGTGCTCAAAAAGTATTTGTAATAATAATACTTATTATTATTATGCGCTTAATAATTTCTTACATTGTGAGTTCCGGGGCCCCACTGTGGATACAAAACAGGAATAGACCCCTGCTCCCCAAGATGTTTGTCGTAACATTTGACTAAATGGGAGTTTCCTTTGAAGTCGGAGTTCATTTCTCTGAGAGGTAAGAAAACAACTATCTGCATAAACATAGGTCAGATCTGTAAAACAGATGTATACGCAACACTCAGTTTCCGAAACAACTAAGATGCAGAGGTGGACGCACAACCAGCACGTTCGACCTGAGTTTACAGCCGGTGCACGGCTCTGCAAAGAAGAAAAAGAAGTGCCTAATTTGACCCAGGGTGGTTTAAGTACATGACCAGACGTCACCGAAAGGAAGAAAATAGGCTTCATGGCAAGTAAACGTAACACTGCATTTGAAGTTATATGAAATGTATTAACTTTTTCAGCCCCTGATGCTTTCAAAGTAGCAACCTAATTTGGCAAAATAATCACAGTGAAAAAAGGCAACAGTACATGATTTTCAACAATATAGCATGTACTGTATTGCATTCAGAATATCTGGCCACTTTTCGTGTGCATACCCAGACCAAACATGAACTAAAAAATAAAACACCATGTGTTGCGCTAATGCCCATATACATTAGTTGAGAACATATGGTGCGTTGTTTAGGACATAAAGAGTTAACAAATACCTAACAAGGAAACAGAGAACACTTAATATCCTAGCGCATTTTCTATGGGCTGCTTAGTCTCGAGGCATTGCGTTGAGGTCCCGGGTTCAAACCACCGGTGAAGGCTGGGATTTTTTTACTTAGACTTCTAGTAATTTTCCCTAGTCTCTGGGTAGTAAGATCAGACGCCCGTGTGTATTGTTGCGCATGTAAATAATCCCTTGGCAACTGGAAATCGAAAAGAGTAGCCTAACAGCGCTGTCCTGGAAAAATTTAGTTTCAAATATAGCCAAAGTATTTCAGGAGCCTCACCGGTGCTACAGAGTTCGTTCACTGCGCTGAGATTCTTCGGACTCAGGCTTGAGTGAGAACTAGAAAGGAGCACTTATGGGTTATCCTTTGTGCCATGATGTTGACCGTCTAAACCTCTTTTTTTCCTAGGAGGTTGTGGGCCACATATTGGGGAACAGGGTAGACGGACTTTTGAAGAATTTACAATTTAGTCAAACAGTGGGGGGTAGGGGGTGCCCAAGAGGCCTGAAGCAGCAAGTTTGGGCGCCCCTGACAGTTCATTCAGCATATACTGACTCATGCAAATTGCTGCTTTATCCCTCCGTGAGACGAGGAACACAATGTGGGCTATGTTTTGAGATGGCAGTAAAAAGAATTCAACAGGTAATAGATGGAGAAACGAGCTTCTTCCCTCATTAACTTCTTCACTGTTTTCACAAACGTCAGTTGAAAGAATGTGTTTTTATACGGGGCAATTACGACGATGGGTTTTTATATCAGGAGACAGCGTAAACAAAACGAGCTTTCTGTTAAAACGTTACCATAAATTTATGATGGGGTGTGTATGGTCTGTAATCTGGTCTCTTCGTGGTTACAGCAACAACTATAAGACAAAGAAGAAGACAATACGTTTAGCAAATCAAGGGGAGGAGCGGACACAATAATTACTAACAGGCACTGACTAGTAAAGATTAGGTAAACAAAACCTCTGTAGTTAAGGCTTTGCGAACGCACTTTGCAATGCCCGAATGCCGGGTTCAGTCACAGCTAGGTACGAGCTGGCAGCAGAACGTCTGGCGTTAGTTTCGACAGTAGTACCGAGAGCTGATCATGCGGGGGCAGTAACTATCTACTGAAGGTAACATTTGCCTAGATAAACCACAATAGCCGAAAAAATGCTAAGGTTGGTTCTGCAACGTCCTGTAAATGATACGTAACTAACAAAGTATGATCACAGAAGATGGTAGAATTGACAGAGAAATAGAAACCAGATGTCATAAAGCAAGTGCACTTATATACCAACTGTCACCATTATTAAGACATCCAAGCATAACTATGAGTGCAAAGAGATAGATTATTAATAGCATATTCATTCCAACATTAAGCTACCAGTGCCAAACATGGACACTATCTAAAGCCCATATACGCAAAATCACCACCTGCAAGATGAGTTGCATGAGAAAAGCAGCCAACCTATCCAGTGAATAATGAAAATATCAGGCAAATTGTGGGAACGTCACCTTGTACTAGATTCATTGAGAAACAGCAGATCAAGTGGTTTAGTCATCTTGTTAGAATGCAGCAAGATCAAATACCATCACAAGCACTTCATCTCAGAAGATTAAGAGTAAGAGGACGGCCGCGGAAAATGGATCGACAACATTAAAGACACTCTACGCCTTCACAGCATGGCAATAGCCAGTGGCAGCCAACGTGCACTGGATCGCAAATTATTCCTCCCCACGACGCTCAACGGCAGAAGTGGTTTATGATGATGATGATGATGAACTAACTGTAAACAAAGATGTCGAAGAAAAACCCTAAGATGAACGTTGACGACAGGTAGTGAACTAGGCTAAATCCATGATATCGAAAAGACTTGCACATGATAGACCCGAATGAAGGTCTGGACCGGTAATCTTGAATGACGTATAAGGGCACTAGAGAATAATACTGAGGAGGATGGATGGGTGCTTTTCCTATGACACACACAGTTAAAATGCGTATTTTTAGTTGAATGTAGTTGTTACTTCAGCATCTTCGCCTAAGAGACTTAGTGTCCAACATTTCTTTTTCTTGTTCTTCTTTCGTATTTTTCTTCTTGTTCTTTTTCTTCTTCTTCTTCTTCTTCTTCTTCTTCTTCTTCTTCTTCTTCTTCTTCTTCTTCTTCTTCTTCTTCTTCTTCTTCTTCTTCTTCTTCTTCTTCTTCTTCTTCTTCTTCTTCTTCTTCTTCTTCTTCTTCTTCTTCTTCTTCTTCTTTTCTTTTTCTTCAGCGTTCCGAGCCTTTGAGGTTCATTGCTGCAGATATCATCCGCCTCCACTCACCTCTCTGGTTGGCCTTCTCTTTTCAGCTCGTGAAATCATTTAGCTCCCTTGTGTATACAGTTCTGACCTCTCTTGTCAATTGACATTCTCTTAATCTGCTTAAGTCATTTCAGTCTAATAGATCTCATGCTGACAGTAATTAATTTTATTTTAAACAGATTATGAATTTCGCTGTTGCTTCTTACTCTCCATTCTCCACTGTTTGCATCTTTGATGGGTCCAAAGATTCGACGTAATTATCTATTTTCGACAAATTTGTTATGAGGCTTCATCTCTTTTAGTTGTGCTCCAAGTTTCAGAGCCATATAAAACGGCTAGTCTTATCAACGTTTTATATTTTGGTGTTGCGAGATAGAGACTTTGACTTTAGCAAATGTTGAAGGGCATAGTATACTTTATTTCCAGATTGTATTCTAACAATAATATTAAAAAAAAAAAAAAAAAAAATAACAAATAGTCTAACACAGCCTTATCTAAATTTTTTGAGGGTTACGGCCATTACCTGCCACAGCTTTTTAAGCCTTGTAATACTTTTGCTTGGTAAAACTCGTGGCAGAGATTCAACCAGCCAGACAGACATGTGGATTTCTCTTCGAAATACTCAGTTAAGTGATTTTGTGAATTCTTAGTCGTAATTGTAGGATTGTCTTTTTATGTAATGTGCAGATGAAGGTTTTCTTACCACATCGTTCACTTGTCGTTTATGACTGTGATATCGGGAAGCTGACCCTGAGAGTCCCGTTTTACGGTGTGTTCTCTGCCGACCCCCACAAACATTCTAGGAATAAGTTTGAGAAAACATATATATATATATATATATATATATATATATATATATATATAGTTTATATACAATGTGACAACATAGAACATAAATTACACAATTTCTAGCCTGGAAACAGCTCAAAAAATGCTTTTGCATATTGTTATATGCAATTTACACGTATATTTTAATGATGATTGTGTCGGTGCTGAGGGTTGCTCTAAAGTAAACAAAGTGCTGTTATCTCTGGCAAATGTTTTTTCTGAATAACTGTAAAAAAGTCCGAAACGACACATGCTTGCTGGATAAATCATCCAATAAAATAAAACTGGCTGAGTTCACTCACTAATTTAAATTTACAGATGATTATGTGACTACATTATGGGACATACTTCAGCTAAAAATGTAAGTAGTTTATGTGGTACTTAATGTTTCTATGTTGGCATATTGTATGTAAATATATATATGTTTAATTTTCAAACTTATTTTTATAATTTTTGTGGGAGACGGCAGGAAACACTCCGAAAAAACAGGACTGTCAGAGTGAAAACTTAACTTATTGTAAGCCCGGTTTTGTGATGTCAGCAGCATGGCACGTCAGATGGAGATGGTCTTGGTTTCTTGTTCTGCTTTAGCTTCCTGTCTAGCTAAACCCCTTTTAACATGCTGTTTTTCAAGTCTGATCATGGCTGCAGATTCACAATCATTACTTGGTTCCTACAACCGTCTCATTTCTCGTAGAGCATTCAGTATATCAGCCTGGTCCACGCCTCGTCTGCCCACCACGGTAGCTTTACCTGCAAGCCAATCAGCTGGCTCATTTCCTTGCACGACTGTGTGCTCTGGCACGAATATGAAGCTGATATGCGTCAGCCGCCGACCGCCTTAGAGACTCCAACAACGGTCTTCGGACCCAGCCCATATCTCCCTTTGCGTACTCATTGAGGCACAGAGACAACACGCTCAGTAAAGTAGCAAATGAACTTATTGTTAAGTTTCTTGACACTGAAAAAGCAGTCACAATCAGGGGTTGTGTTAAGCCGTTTCCCAAATTGGCCAAGCGATTTATTCGTTCCTCTTGCCCCAAACCTCGACGTTTTCGTTTTGTGCTCCGTAATATCGGTTCAGGAGTGCAGATGTTTAAGAGATTTAAGAGGCTTGTCTTTAGAGTTAGGGAATTGTGTGTTTTCTGACAGGAAGTCAGGGACGACAATCCGCATTATGCAGTCTCCGACCATTTTCCTTGAGGGAATTGCAAGACTCCCTTGCCAACCCCCTAATATGTGGCAAGACCCCCTTGCCAACCCCCTAATATATGGCAAGACCCCCAGCATCCAATCCTCCCCCTTTCCTTTTAGTATATTGCAAGACCCATACGCCCCCTTTGAGTATATGACAAGACTCCCTTCCACCTCCACCCATCGTCTCCCAGAAAACCGAATGTGATTAAAAAGAAAAGATATAAAACGTAACGAAAAGTATATCAGCGAGCTTCACAATACAACGACACAAGCAAAACGTAAACGTTGCGGCAATGGAACCTTCATCAGCATACATATAAATGAAACAATGCCACACAAATACAGAAAAATCACTCAGCTTAGTGTCTCGAAGCGACCAGGTCGATGTGATGTGAATAGACTGGCGAGGTACTTAGGATCGGGGAATAAATACCCCCCTCCCCCCGGGGAATTCCAGGGGCTGTAACTGCATATAGATAAAATGGGGCTAGGGTACACCCACGGGGAATCCTTATAAAGATGATGATTCTACCAGTACAACTACCACCACCACTTCCACCACTATCACAACCAGTATCACCACCGAGACTAGTAATACTACTACTTTTTCTGCTACTACTGCAACTAATAACAACTACTACTACAACAGTCGCAAGTAATGGAAGGTAAGAAACAACACACGCACATATTTATAGATCAGGTCGACCCATCCTTGCGTGGGTACGGGATGCAGTCCTGGGAAGTAAAGACGGCCAGCGTGATGCTAACCTCATCACCCACCAAGTGCCGTTTGTCTCTAAAATAAAGATCTAGCAGTATAATAGCAATACGTCTGAAAGGCGTGGAAAAGGATCATTTACTTTACTTCTAGTGGCGTCACATGTTGCTGCTGCAACTGTTGCTGCTGCAACTTTTGCTGCTGCAACTATTGCTGCTGCAACTACTGCTGCTGCTACTACTCAGTAGGACAATATGTGCATGGGTACCGTCATAGAAACATTAGATCTTCACCCAAGACATGGAAATTGTAGAGAAAAGTTGCTACATAATATGCAATAAACCGTGTCAGAAACAAGCAAGAAACGGAACAAATGCAGCGACATGTAAATCGATCATGTTGGCTATTATATTTATTGAAAAAAAAAAAAAAAACCCCACACTCCTAAATCCTAATTGTAGAGGCCCAATAAGTGGGACGTGACCATAAATTATGTGCCCAGTTAATTACT
>CAJHNH020006095.1:0-15019 GCA_905116865.2 Candidula unifasciata
ACCCCGCCCATGCATTTTACCCGGGAGCTAGTGCATTCACCAGGAGCTATTTCTTTACTAAGCAGCTAGTGCATTTTAAACCCCGCACTTGTGCATTTTACGCAAAAGAAAAGCAAATTGGGGTGTTTTTATTCCCCCCCTCAAAAAAAAGGGGGAAAAATTTTTTGTGGAAACCTCCAGGGTCCCCCCATCAGTGGGCTAAAGTTCTAAACCCCTTTTGCCGCCGCACTTAAAATAATTAACCCAAAAATTTAAAGACGGCCAAAAGTCCCCGCAAAGCTGACAAATGGACTTTTTTGTTGACAACCACTTCGACCCTCAGCCTCTTTTTTTTACATTTTTTATTAAATTAATTTACTGCTTCTTGTGTATGTGCTTACCTGTAACAATACTGCAAGGGTGACACCGGCCGTGTCGGGGATCTTACCTTACGAAGACTGCAGGTGACACCGGCCGTGTAGGGGATCTTACCTGTAACGATAATGCAGTTGACACCGGCCATGTAGGGGAGCTTCCTGTACAAGACGGCAGGTGACCCTGGGCCGTGTAGGGTAGCTACCTGTACATAGACTGCAGGTGACACGGCCGTGTAGGGTGAGCTACCTGTACAAGACTGCAGGTGTCACTGGCCGTGTAATGGAGCTTCCCTGTACAAGAAGTGGCAGGTGACAACCGGCCGTTGTATGGGTAGCTCTAATTTTAATTTTAGAGTTGACGGGGTATTTAGATTCTGTCCTGGTGGTCTACCATCCAGACTCAGTTTTTTTGTAAATCCCCAGACAGCAGCCAAGAGAGTGCAGGCCGTTCTTCTTTCTAGTCTTTGATCAGAAATTATTACTCTGTCTCTTTCTGCTTTTGCTGTGATCTCTTTTTTTTTTTTTTTTCAAGGTAGCCTGTAAAATTATTTGAGCTGCTAATTCTTCTTTCATCGGGGTTGCCTCTTTTTCGTTCAGAGCTTCTTGTGCTGTCAGTTTTTCCTTCTCCCAGTATTTTATATTTTGTCTTCTCGTCCGATAATTGGCTTCTTTTCTTTATCCTTATTCCGGGCTTCCCTTTTGCAAAAAATTTTTCACACTCTCCTCTCATTGTCTTTTCGATCCTCGCTCTTTTCTTTCTCTGAGGTCTGATCTTATCTATGGGTGGTATGGGGGGGTCGCCATTGGAACACGTTTGTTCAACCAGTCAGACCGTGCGGTATCGGCCTATTTCAATAAATTCATACTAGACTGAGACAACATTTAAACGTTTCCACTAATGTTGCAACAGTTATGATCAATAACTTTTACATCACAACAATAATTAGCAACCCTAAAATTTTCAATATAAATATATATATGGCGTGCGTTATACATACTATGTAGTTTACGAGAAGTTCAAGTATTAGTGTACTAGATTAAGTACTGAACCAGCAATCATCGTTGCAACAATTTGGAATTATGTGGTCTGAATGATGTAGTGGAGTAAGATACCGAAAGCTACTTCTTGCAGCGTTTAATAATTGAGGATAGATGATCGATGTTCCTTGATTTAACAGGTCCCTTTGCAATCGAATCATGTCTCACTACGTGACCAAACCAAGCTAGATTGTGACGTTTCACCACTAGCCAAGAGGAGGCTCCATGATGTCCCCCAATTTGTACATTTTGTCTCTCGACATCTTTATTAGTTTTGTGTTCTAAATAAACTAATTCGTAAAGAAGCGACTGAAGCTTGGACATTGGAAAGCCTGATCCAATCTGCACATTCGGATACACGAAATAGACATAGCGTGGGTGATTTGTAAATATTGACCTTGACTGCGATGCTGATTTTGCTTTTGCACACGCGTATTGAGGCTACGGACATGGTGGCTGTTGTCCATAGCAAGTCTTGTCTTGATCTCCATGGTACAGCTGCCATCGTTGTATATGTGGGAGCTCCGTGGTACAGCTGCAAATGTTGTATATGTGGGAGCCAAGATATTCAAAGGTTTCAACTTCTTCTATTATCTCTTTTTCAATGGGTTTATGTTGGCCCTTAAAGCTTATGGACCTGCCACTTTTTTGATCTGCTACCTTTTCCTCCTTCAGAAGATAGATAAATTTCATAATTTTCTCTTTAGATGATATATCACAGGTTTTTTTTTGATATTTAGTTCTACTGAAAGAGGCTGGATATCTGGAGGAACCTCTTGAGATTGGGTCTATTCACAAGATATTTCAAAATATTCAGCCAATCTGTGCCATTTGATTCTCTAATGATGGTAAGTACGTCCTTCCTTGACTATTTTTGACTGAACCAGTGAACTGACTGACTATATTGACCTACTATTCTTTGTGGCACTGTAAAGGTCTCTCTGAGGTTTCCATTTGCTGTGCTGACTGTAACTCCCTTCTTGTGATAGGTCATCTAAATATGTCCTTTATCTGCCGGTTATTCGGCTTGTTTCTTTCTTTTTAGCTTTCGGTATGATTTTTCCTTAGCTTCTAGATTTAGAAGCCCTAGTTTTGCTTTTGTGTTCAATTCTGCCTTCTTTCTCCTTCACTTTGTGTCGAAAACATTTTAATGGTTCTGGCGTCCGACTCGAATGCTCAAGGTCCGGGTTAAGGACCCGGTGAAGGCTAAGATTTTTTCACGTGGAAACTTCTAGTATTTCCACTGGTCTCGGGGTAGTATAAATAGAACCACCTGTGTGTATTGTTGCGCATGTAAACAAGTTCTTTTGGGGCAGTCTGACATCGAAAGGAGCAGCCTAACGGCGCTGCCCGCGGCAAAATTTGAAGTTATAATGATCCCTCGCCGGTGCTATGGAGTTCGTGCATGCGCACGAAAGGCTTGAGTTAGAAAGTAGATTGGAGCACTTATGGGTTATTCACCTTGTGCTTTAAATGTTGATTCCTTTGTTTTAAACCTAAAACCTCAGTTTCTTGCCTTATCCACATCCTCATGTTTTCCCTTTATTTTTCATTTTTTAAAACCAAGAACATCGACACAAAATTAATTTCCAAATGCCCTTACAATCTGATCGCAGCAGATTTTGGTGCTAACGTCTTCGGCTAAGGCTTACTGCTGCAACACCTGGTACTTGTTATGAGGCTGTAATAGAAAAGTATCCCTCTTAACATCTTTCATTTCTTACGGCGTGTCGATTCCCATGTATGCCGTCTGTATTCTCTTACTATCTGTACCCGCCCGGCCAAGCGTTGCTGTGGCCCAGAATGGTAAAATAAAGAGGAAAAAAAATAGCTCTCAGTAACAGTTGTCTGTCAAATCCCCCCCCCCCCCTCCTTCCTCTCCTATCCCTCGACCCAGTCATATCTCCCTCTCTGAAGGATTGAAAACATCATCCATGGCGAAATTATTAAAATGGAAAGAGTTAGGAAATAAGCAACATTAAAAAATAAATTTTTAAGCTCTCTCAGCTTACTCGTGTCTGGCATAACCCCCCACCCCCCCTTTTCAACACAATCATATCTCCCGCTCCGAAGGATTGGAAAAAATTATCATCTGGGGGAAGTCATATCTCCCTCTCTGAAGGATTGTTAAATCATCCATGGCGATAATTAGTTTTTAAAATAAATAGTTAAGAAATGAGAACTTTAAAATAATATCTTAAGCTCTTCAGCTAACTGTGTGGCACCTCCCCCCCCCCCCCCCCCCCCCCCCCCCCCCCCTCCCCCCCCCCCCCCCCCCCCCCCCCCCCCCCCCCCCCCCCCCCCCCCCCCCCCCCCCCCCCCCCCCCCCCCCCCCCCCCATCTGGCAAAAACCCCCCCCCCCCCCCCCCACCCACCCCCCCCACCCCCCGCAAACCTCCCCCCCCCCCCCCCCCCCCCCCCCACCAATCATATCTCCCTCTCCGTATGATTGAAGAAGCATCACCTGGCGATATTATTAAAATATAAATAGTTTAAAAAAAAAGAGAACATTAAAATAATATTTTAGGCTCTCTCAGCTAACTGTGTTTGACAAACCCTCTCCCCCCCCCCTACCCCCATAATCATATCTTCCTCTCCGAAAGATTTAAAAATCATCACCCGTGCGAAGTCATATTCTCCCTCTCCTAAGGACTAAAAAAATCATCTTTTGTGAAGTGAATAAAATAGAAAATAGTTAAGAAATAAGAACCTAAAAAAAATATATTATTAAAATAAAAAAATAGTTAAGAAATGAGAACATCTTTAAACAAATATTTAAAGCTCTCTCACTCTAACTGTGTCTGGACATACCTAGACCCACCCCCCCCCTCCCCCACCCCCCTATCATATTTCCCTCTTCGTAGGATTGAAAAATCATCACCTGGCGAAATTATTAAAATACCAATTGCTAAGAAATAAGAACGTGAAAATAACATTTTGAGCTCTCTCAGCTAACTGTTTCTGACATAACCCAGCGCCCCCCCCCCCCCCTCCCCACACACGACTCCCCCCAATCGTATCAACCTCTCCGAAGGATTGGAAAGTCACCATGTGACGAAATATTGTAAATAAATTGAGCTTGGCATCCGTGTCCACCCAGACTTGAATAGGTCGCATTAACTTGTACAGAAAATTAAATGTAACCAGTGTAACAGCTACCACATCACCCATCCAATTGTCGCATGACAGCATCCACACATCTGCCACAGCAGGAAGGTCCATATAGCTGACCACCCTAAACTCGTCATCGTAACTATGTAATAGAATAGGCCAAGCATAGTTAGATAGTTCGTTTGTTGTGGGGGAGTCCTGATAGGAAAAATCCATATAAAACCCTTTGATAATGACTCTTTTAGGCTTTGAGTGTCGAATTAAATGTTAGGACGCCTTTTCTACGCCTATTCTAACTAAATTGTCTGACCACTGCACTGCATTAGTGAGCGCGATTCGTACGCTAACTGCTGTTGTTAGGGGACGTGTTTGTGTGCGTCACTTTCTACAGTCCGGTCTTGGAGGCAGGCGTTTTTCCTTGTGTCTCGCCAATTGACCGTTATACAGACAAGATTCCTTGTTCTCTTTTTTATTTACAATTGGATTTTCTGAAGATCCAACAAGTGTCTACGTTTGATAGTGTGGTTCCAACTGCCACGACCCAGTAAACGTTTTACGTATGCTGAATTACGGTGTTGAATGTGCGGACGACACGCGTGCCGGAGTCCCTCAATAGCGACTTGAGTTTCCTGGATCCGCACCTGAAGCTGATTCGTCCCGGTGAAGTGATGGCTACAGTCCTTGATAATACTAGAAGCTGATTTTTTTTCGTTCATGTGTGGTCGTACTGGGAAGTACGGCAGAGAGAGTTTCCTTTTTCGGCATCCGGAGAAGCATGATTCATTCCTGTGTAACCGTGCAGTAAAGTACGGTGGCGTATTACTCCACTCTGAGGACGCTGAGGAGCCTACGAGATCTGATCAGATAAGTGACGTGGCAGACTAAGATAACTCGTCTCCAAACGTGCCTTTCAATGGTCATGTTTTCTCCTTCGCCGTGATGAACATGATAGTGTATAGGTCTATTTAGAGAATTCTTTCTCTTGTGTTAGATTTTTAAAGTTGTGATCGTTCTTTTTATTTCTTCGCTACGGTTTCCCTTAACTTTGTTATAGTAAATTAATTACAATCGTGATGAAATTCAGTAGTCTTTCTAGTTGATAGAAAAGTTCCGTGTTACTGAATTTTATTGTCTTATTCAGAGAGGCAGTGTTGTCTTGTCAAATTCGCTGTTGATTATTTGTTCGACTGGACTTGTTTTTTTTTCAGTCTGGGGGCAATTAGTGGTGAGGACGTCTGGCCGAGAGGTACCCAAGTGTTTCATAAAAACCCTGTGGAGTCAGAGCTCGTGTCACCTCATCCCTGAGACAGGTTGAATGGAAAGTTTGAACCGAGGGTTAGGCCTCTAGACGAACGAGAGCCACCATTCAAAACTCTCCTGTCTCAAAGCACCTGAGGGATTTGTGAAAATATCCTGTAAGTAAGGTGCGCGACAAAACTGCCATACGACAGTCACTATCGTAAAATGAGCTCCCCCAAAAGGAGATGAGCGTCACGCGAATCGAACGACAGCATCACACATCTAACCATCACCAGGTACAGGTTCCACAACATTGTCCCCATCCTCAGTCAGCACGTCAGCAGACGAAGGGTGGCGACTCAAAAAGTCTGCTCCCACATTCTGTCCACCAGGAATATATTCCACTGTGAACGAATAAGGTTGCAGCAGCAACGACCATCTCATCAACCTTGGGTTCAGGTGAGCAGATGACGCCAGGAACACCAAAGGTTGATGGTCAGTCTGCACAGAGAATTTCACACCATACAAATATGGCTGAAATTTTTGGACCGCCCAAACCAACGCTAAACATTCCCGTTCTATACATGAGTAACCGCGTTCGGCCACGTTAAGTTTCCGACTGGCGTAGGCGACGGGAAACAAAATCTCCGGGTCCTGAATCCCAGATTGGAGAAGTGCGGCCCCAATCCCGATGCCACTCGCGTCTGTCCTCAACACAAAGGGTTTCGACAGATCGGGTAACTGCAACACGGGAGAAGACGTCAATTTCTCTTCAACGTGTTGTAGGCATCTTCGCATTCAGGAGTCCAACATACTTTTTCAGGATGGTCCTTCTTAAGCGCATCCGTTAAGGGAGCAGCTATGGAGTTGAAATTTGGAATAAATTTCTGATAGTATCCGCACAAAGATACGAATGAACGGACCTCCTTTTTAGTATGTGGTCTAACCGCGTTCCGGAGTTTCTCGATATTCTTGGACTCAGGTCTGATCGTACCTTCGGACACAGTGTGTCCCAAGAACACGAGATTGGGCCAGGCAGTTTACACTTGGTGGGTCGGGCTGTCAGGCCTGTTTCTTTCAATCGATGCAGCAGTTTCTGCAATGACTGAATATGTGCTTCAAACGTTTCGGAAGCCACCAAAATGTCATCCATAAAATTGATGATAGTGGGATCTTTTAGAGGATCTAAAAGTAACCGCATCATTTTGGTGAAGACCCCACAAGCATTGCAGGTCCCGAACGGAAGGACATTAAAGTGATAATGGGAATCCGAAGTGCTAAAGGCCAGATATTTACGAACTTCTTCCTTAACCGGTATCTGGTAATACCCCTTGCTCAAGTCAATCTTCGAAAAGTACTTTGCTTTGTTGAGCCGGGCAAACAAAAGACTTTGGTCAGGAAGGGGTTCAGGAAGAAACTCCGTCACCCTGTTCAACTGCCTATAATCTATGCACAATCGGTGCTCCCCCGAAGGCTTCCTCAACAAGACAACGTTCGCACTGAAGGGGGATTCTGAGGGGGAAATCACACCTTCTTTTAGCAAATATTCAATCTCCTTTCTAACAGATTCCTGCTTAGAAAAGGGGATTTGATAAGGGCGCTGGCGAATGGGTTCTTCACTCACCAACTTCATATCGTATTCGATCAACGAAGTACGCCCTGGCTTCTCTGTGAACACGGAAGTATAATCCGATAAGAGACGTGCGAGCCGTTCAGTTTGGGACAAGGAGAGAGCAGGGTTAATCTCTACATCCTTGTATGTTTCCCCGGGATGGAGAGGATATTCTACCGCAGTGGTTTCTCCTCCGTCCACCTCCATTGCTACAGACAGTGTTAACAGAGTCTCCGGTCCATTTACCTCTCTCTCATTATACTTTCTGAGAAGATTAATATGGTAAACCTTCGACTTACCCTTCACACTTATCTTGTAGTGCATTCTAGAGACTTTTTCCAACACGGAATAAGGGCCTGCCCAAGCTAAATCAATCTTGGATCTCCCCGTTGGCAAAAGTAACAGAACTTTATCTCCAACATCAAGACTACGTTCCTTCGTCTTTTTGTTGAAGTGTGCTGCGTAACGTTGACGAGCACGATTCAAATTCTTATTAGCTAGGTCCCAACCTAACTTCAATTTTTCTTTGAGTTCTTGCACGTACCGTGACGTGGTCCTCAAGGTCTCATCTGCATTTTCGTCCGTCCACGTTTTTCTGAGTATGGCCAAAGGACCAGAAATGGGCCTCCCAAAAACCAACGTTGCTGGTGAAAAGCCGGTGGAAGCATTAGGGACTTCGCGATAAGCGAATAGTGCTGCAGCCACGTATTCGTCCCACTTCTCCGGTTTCTCTTGGGATAACCTCCTCAGCAGTGAAATCAACGTCCCGTTGAATCGCTCATTTTGGCCATTCGCTTGGGGTCGATATGGACTAGTGCATATATGATGAGATTTAAGAATTTGAAACACCTCCTCCATCAATTTCCCCTTGAACTGCGATCCGTTGTCAGTCAAGATTTGTGTGGGAAATCCTACACGAGTAAAGATGCCAATCAGAGCTTCAGCCACACTCTGACTATCTATCTTACGAAGCGGTACAGCCTCACCCCAGGCACTGCAACTATCTACCAGGGTTAAGATATAGGCATTCTTCTTTTTCGTGAGGGGAAGGGGTCCCACCAAGTCGACAGCCACTCTCTCGAAGGGAGTGGACATTATGGGAGTTTCTCCCAGTCGAACTGGTGCAATCTTGCCTTTCGGGGCGACTCTTTGGCACTCCGGACAAGATTTGACAAAACGTAATATGTCCGTTGTCATACCCGGCCAAAAGTAATGACAGGAAATACGTTGAGTCGTGGCATTTATTCCCATATGGGCACTATACGCGATCGTGTGACCCATTTGGAGAATTTGTTGCCGATATGGTCGTGGCACGACCAGCTGACTATGCTCAGTATATTGGTCACTCCCAACGCGAAAAAGCAACTTACCTTTCATAAAGTAATCATTTCTTCTCGGCGGAGTGTGACAGACAGGTAATTTTTTGAAACAAGCCCTAAGGGTAGGGTCAGTCTCTTGGGCTACCTTGATCTCGTCAGGTAAGGGATTTACGTGACTTTGATCTTCCGTGGCACATTTATGTTGCGCACGGGTGGTCATCGCCGCAAGCTGTTCTGAAGGTGTAGGGGCATTCGCTAAATAGACATAACGAGCTCCTAAAATAAGAGGGAACGTACTCCGTTTCAAAACGGCCGCCTCAATCTCTCCAGTAACGTATCTAGACTTGACCTCTATCTTAGCTACCGGCAAGTTCATGGGTTGAGCATCAAGAGTTGCACATCTGAGCTCTATAAATTCACCTGTATACTGATCAGCTCTAACGATTTCAGGGGAACAGACCGCGGAATAGGACAACCCCGAATCATATAAACAAGAAATTCTCTTTTTATTAGCCCAGACCTTCTCTACCACAGGTGGCCTATTGGAACGGTTATATAATTTCTCTGCGGCAGACGAACCCACAGTCGTCAACATAGCTGACAATTGAGTCCCCCCTGCTGACTTCACCTTACAATCATTAGTGTGGTGGGAATTATTATTGCAATTCCTACAGTAGGGTTTTCTAGAACTATTGTACAACTGTTTCTGTTGCGAACTGCCAAATTTAGAAGGATTCTGGTGTTTTACATGGGATGGGCTCTTTTTAGGGGAACCTGGAGTTGGAGTTTTCTGACCTTTCTGACTATTCCTATCATGATTATTATGTGGCTTGGCTTTCCCCGAACTATCATCCTTATGGGCTAACTCGTACCGTTCGGCATGAACCAAAATGTCAGTCAATTTTTCTGCATCGTTCTCGGTGAGAAAAGTCTGCATTGACTTCGGTAGAGTGTCCTTTAATTGTTCGGTTAGGAACAATTCTTGCAGATCTTCGAAGGAAGCTTCATAGCCAGCCATTTCACGCCACTTACTCAGATAACTTTTTAATCTATCTGCAAACTGCGGATAAGTTTCCCCAATCATTTTCCTTTCATTTCTAAACTTATGCCTGTAACTAGCAGCATTTAACTCAAACCTTTTCAATAAAGCCTGGCACAGGGCTTCAAAGTCAGTATCGGAGCCAGTGGGCATCCGCTGAAAAATTTCATATGCCTCTCCTCTCAATCCCTGTGCCAGTTTTAATGTATATCTATCTTTCTCAAGATTATAGATAGTTGCAAGTTTAACAAATTTATCGATATACTGCTCAATCGTTTCCAGCTTCGCATCAAAGGCAGGCATAGGAAAATTCATGGCAGGTGTCGAGATGCAGTGAGTAGACACAGTCTCCATTTCTGAAGACTGAGATCTAGAAATCTGGCTATCTCTTTGTGCCTGAATTTCCAGCTCCTTCATCTTTACTTCTTTCTCGGCTTGAATTCTGAGTCTTTCGGACTCCAACTTGAGCCTCTCGGATTCCTGGAGTCTCTCGGATTCAATCCTGAGTCTCTCAGTTTCCTGGAGTCTCTCAGATTCGATCCTGAGCCTCTCGGACTCTTGGAGTCTCTCAGACTCAATTCTGAGCCGTTCAGACTCACGAGCTTCCATTCTCATTTCTCTTTCTGTGGTCTTAATCCAATCGGTCAACTCCCTTCCTTCCAGTCCCATCTGGACAGCCATTTCTTTCAGCTCTTGAATCGAAATTCTGGACTGCGCCATGTCGAGCTGTAAAGATATTTAAAAGAAGATCCAACAAATATGCAACAATTTACGATAATAGTAAATGTTAGACACAAAACGCCAGTGGTGATGCAACCAAAACCACTATACACAAACCAGAAGAACAATTGTCACTACTTCAGAAAGACAATCTTCCTATCACTAGGACCAATAGAATCCTACAAAGTGAAAACAGGAAGAACCGCTTGTCAAAGACTACTGAAACTACCTCTTATTTCTTCCCAGGAAGATTATAAGGAATATATTCAAAGTAGTCACCAAATCTAAAAGACAGCTTATCAATATGACAACCAGCTGGTCAAGTGTCCAGCACAACTACTGAACACTCTAATTCACTGTTGACAAATTACAATTACAATAAACAAAGATCCCGGACGAGCCTCCATTTTACGATAGTGACTGTCGTATGGCAGTTTTGTCGCGCACCTTACTTACAGGATATTTTCACAAATCCCTCAGGTGCTCTGAGACAGGAGAGTTTTGAATGGTGGCTCTCGTTCGTCTAGAGGCCTAACCCTCGGTTCAAACTTTCCATTCAACCTGTCTCAGGGATGAGGTGACACGAGCTCTGACTCCACAGGGTTTTTATGAACACTTGGGTACCTCTCGGCCAGACGTCCTCACCACTAATTGCCCCCAGACTGGAACAAAACAAGTCCAGTCGAACAAATAATCAACAGCGAATTTGACAAGACAACACTGCCTCTCTGAATAAGACAATAAAATTCAGTAACACGGAACTTTTCTATCAACTAGAAGACTACTGAATTTCATCACGATTGTAATTAATTTACTATAACAAAGTTAAGGGAAACCGTAGCGAAGAAATAAAAAGAACGATCACAACTTTAAAAATCTAACACCAGAGAAAGAATTCCTCTAAATAGACCTATACACTATCATGTTCATCACGGCGAAGGAGAAAACATGACCCTGAAGGCACATTTGGAGACGAGTTATCTCAGTCTGCCACGTCACTTATCTGATCAGATCTCGTAGCTCCTCAGCGTCTCAGAGTGGAGTAATACGCCACCGTACTTTACTGCACGGTTACACAGGAATGAATCAGCTTCTCTGGATGCCGAAAAAGAAACTCTCTCTGCCGTACTTCCCAGTACGACCACACATGAACGAATCAGCTTCTAGTATTACTCAAGGACTGTAGCCTCACTTCACCGGGACGAATCAGCTTCAGGTGCGGATCCAGGAAACTCAAGTCACTATTGAGGGACTCCGGCACGCGTGTCGTCCGCACATTCAACACCGTAATTCAGCATACGTAAAACGTTTACTGGGTCGTGGCAGTTGGAACCACACTATCAAACGTAGACACTTGTTGGATCTTCAGAAAATCCCATTGTAAATAAAAAAGAGAACAAGGAATCTTGTCTGTATAACGGTCAATTGGCGAGACACAAGGAAAAACGCCTGCCTCCAAGACCGGACTGTAGAGAGTGACGCACACAAACACGTCCCCTAACAACAGCAGTTAGCGTACGAATCGCGCTCACTAATGCAGTGCAGTGGTCAGACAATTTATTTAGAATAGGCGTAGAAAAGGCGTCCTAACATTTAATTCGACACTCAAAGCCTAAAAGAGTCATTATCAAAGGGTTTTATATGGATTTTTCCTATCAGGACTCCCCCACAACAAACGAACTATCTAACTATGCTTGGCCTATTCTATTACATAGTTACGATGACGAGTTTAGGGTGGTCAGCTATATGGACCTTCCTGCTGTGGCAGATGTGTGGGATGCTGTCATGCGACCGATTTTTAACTGACATTGGCATCCGTGTCCACCCAAACTAAACTGGACTGTAAGCCGTCTTAGGTAACAGTTTCTGTCATCGCCGAGTAGTTTTTGATTGATAAGCGTCACGGGGAGGCTAATTGTGACTTAACTGAAATCGGATGTCTTTGGGCGAAAGGCGCAGATATTGCAGCCTAGCTGTAACCCACAACACAACGTGGCAACTACCCTTTTAAGGGAAACAGAACAATTATCACCCAGCGAGGAATCGAACACCGGTCACCCGCGTGAAGGATAGAATACTTAAAACTATACTACCGAAGACTGAAGTGTTTAGGTCATATATCGCAGCCTAGCTGTAAACCACAACACACGTGCCAGCGGCCGTTTCGAGGCCGAACGAAAAATACCCGTGACATGACCATTGAGCTTCACGTCGCCGCTGTCGCAGGCTACCTGTAAACCCCAAAACCGAAAAAGGCGTAGATATCGCAGCCTAGCCATTAACCACAACACAACGTGCCAGCCGCTCAGTTAGGGGCTAAAAAAAATATTTTATCACCTAGCGGGGAAATGAACGCGGGTCAACCGCATGATAAGCAGAATAGTTACCAACTATGCTACCAAACACTCCAGCAGATAGTGAAAATAAGATTATATAATAATGCAAAGTTCAAAAAGAGCTCAGTAGTCAAATATGGCCGATCACATAAAAACAAATCCGGGCCGACAAGGAAACAAATAATGATTTGGCCGTTGCTGGAGCTACGGCGTTCGTGGTTTTTGCGATTTTCTGAATAGAAATCATGCTTTGAGTCAAAGGCAACGTTGTGTGCAAATTTGAAAGCAATCGATTTAGTAGTTTCCGAGTTTCTAGCTTACATCATCGGAAAATTAACATTTTTATTAATATAGATGTGGGGAAATACTATCTCAATAATATACTGGTTTCCTGCACATAAAAATGGTGAATAATTCTCCGTTTCATTCATGACTAGTCCACGTTTTCTCCTTATATTTTCATAACCCATGTTATCTGATGGGTTTTATGTTTGACCTGAGCGCTGAAATAGATTAGATAACACAAGAAAACATTTTCAGCCGAGTATTATTATTCCCTGTTAGCGGGGTAGGGGTATTCCCTATCAAAGGAGAAGTAACACGCCTCCTTTCCTCCGCTAGTCTACGGGACACCCTTGGGCAAGGTGGAGTACCCGTTTAGCCCCCGAATCAGGGTTACGTGAAGCCATGGAAGCAGGTGGTGGATGGAGTGTAAGAGCAGCCGACAGGTATTGTTGGTTATGGTCTGCACTCTGCGGCGATAGGCAGATGATCTCATCAGTAGAGACAATGGCTATGGCCACCGACTAGTATAGTCACTGCTCAGGAGGAAAGCAACGGCAAACTACCTTCTGCAAATTTTGCCAAGATTCCATAACAATCATGAAAGAAAACATAACACAGAAGAGATCTGGTGGCGAGACCCCCAGGCCAGGCAGATCAGATAACACTGGGGAAGAGTGTGATACAGGGGTCAGTACTAGTAATCGTGATATCTTGGGTAAAGAAAAGAACAAATGCATCCATACTTCAAGAGCTGAATATTGAAGAGGGTTGGCTAGTAAAGACAATAAAACAAAGAAAATTGAAATATTTTGGTCACTTGAAACGTCATGGAAGTCTAGAGAGAACAATAATGGAGGGGTATATGCCTGGGAAGAGAGGAAGAGGAAGGCCAAGGAGAAGATGGGTGCAGGATGTGGCAGATGATCTCCAGATGGGTGTATCAGACGCAGGATATCTTGCTCATGATAGGAAGGTTTTCCGGAGGGTTGTTATGGCAGCGAGGTTCTGCGAGGGACATGCTACTGAATGAATGAATGAATTATTATTCAGTTCCGCCTTAATAGGAATGCAGATCGTTGACAGGCAGCAGAAAAACGCACAAGTCCACGATCTGCATCCGTTTTCTTGAATGACAATGATGATGATGATGACGTTGAACTCCAGCAAGACATCACACCGAGCGACAAACACCCGCTGACACAAAATGCGACTACTCGATAAGGATCACCCGGGACAGGTGCCAGAAACCGTGTTTAACCCATAGGTAAGATCAGATTAGGGCCCCTACAACAGCCAGGGTGTAGCTTTCAAGAACAAAAATTGCGTCCTCATTTTTAAAAAAAAAGCTGCTCCTTTTTTTTTTTTTTTTTTTAAAGAAAAGCAAGATGTTGTGCGATTCAACTCCGTTCTCGAAATCTGACAAATGATTTTCGTCCGAAGAGATAAAATATATCAACCCTTCATTTAGTTTATCCCTCAGTGTGTCCTGTCCTCTTTATCCCATCATATTTGTTTAAATCTCAAATTCACTCTGATCAATTTCTGATATTGTCGTCCTCTTAGTAGCTTTACATATTTAGTTACCGGATGTTCTCGGACAGGGATGCATAGTCACCATTTTGTCTTCTCCTAGTCCGAGAACGTCGGTAAAGTGCAGCAGGAAAAAATCTGGTATGCTTTCTGAAATAATAGTCTAAACTACTTTATGAATTCACAGTTTTGCATATGTCTAATCTTATTTTCTTTGCCCTTTCGCGCATTATTTGTGTCGCTTCTTTTGGGTTTTCAATATAATTATGGGCTCTTACCCACATAGGACATTAAAACAAAAACTACGTAGCCTGTTCTGACATGCATCTTACACTCCCAGTACATTATTGAAAACCATCCTAGTTTCGTATACATATAAATAGCATTCGAAAATGATTTATCGCAACTAGCTGTTTAACTACGAATGACAATCG
>CAJHNH020006096.1:0-2500 GCA_905116865.2 Candidula unifasciata
CCAATCGGCATTTTGTGGGTGATGTAGTCAGCATTACGCCGGCCACCTTGACTTTCCAGGACTGCACCTGGTACCCACTCAAGGTTGGGTACACCTGGGAGGCAAGGTCAAGGTAAAATATGTTCAGCTCCGTCACGACCCGAACCCATGACCTTCCGTTTCGCAGACGAACGTCTAACCGCCAATGTGTATACAGGATTTCTAACTTGTAAGAGATATTAGTCCAGGTTGAATCGCCAAAAGTGGAAGGATTTTCTTTAACCAGTAGGTCTCTTGGGACGATCCTGCCTAATAAAACACATTTCCTGGAAATCTAAAAAAAAAAAATGTAACCCTGGCATTATGCAATATAAAGTTTGAAAAAAAAAAAAAAAAAAAAAAGCAAAGACACTTTTCACGTTCAGGCGAAATGGGCAGATAGGGGGTAGATCTATATTTTATAGACCAATCGGCACTTTGTGTGCGATATGTTCAACATCATGCTAGCCGCCTTTACTATACAGGACTACACCCGGTACCCATTCACGGCTGAGTCCACGTGACATCCAAGGTCATTTTTGAAGAAAACCAGGTCCCATCTTGACCTGAATTCATGACTTTTTTGACGATATAATCAGTTATAGTGATTGTCCTCCCTAGCCACTGTCAAAGTTTTGACATATATACAATTCAAGTTATTAAACTCTAATACTCAAGTCCTATGCAACGCAAACAAATTAGGGAAAAAACAAACTAAAATGATAGGTCACAATGAGATCACAATGGGCGTGAGCTGATGGTGGCGAGTGTTTGGGGCTGGGAGTTGCGCGTGTGGAAGGGGCGTAGATTTGATATATACAAAGGGTTATTTTTGGACTAATAACAGTTAAAGATTTTGTACTTTCTTAGTATCCTACCCCAAACAGGTGAAATCTACAGGTCACGGGACAGTCTAATATTTCAGGGGGTGGTAGATAGGCTGAATGCAGTCGTGGGACCTAACCTGCATGCAGTCGTGGGACCTAGGCTGTACTCTCTCGTGTGACTTAGGCTGTACTCGGGGTTAGGGATAGTTCTAGATGTTTTGGTGTCGTAAAAGCATCAAAAAGCCGGAAAACCCAGTCTTACCACCCTCACAAATATTTGACTGCCCTGTGACGTGATCTATGGTAGATTATACAAAAGAACCAGGTAACAGAACGCAGACGTGTGTGGATTATAAAGTTATTTTGGGGGAAATCTCTTATCCCTGAATGATATCATAATTCCTGGAGTTTTTCCTCTTATTCTTGAATGATTTCATAATCCAAAAAGTTTTTCTCTTATCGCTGAATAATATAATAATCACTGGAGTTCTATATCTTATCCCTGAAAGATATCTCAAAAACAGGAGTTTATCTCCTATCTCTGAATGACATCATAATCACCGGAATTTATCTCTTATCCCTGAATAGCATCATAATCACTGGAGTCTGTCCCTTACTCCTGAATGATATTTTAATAACTGGAGTTCATCTGTTATCCCTGAATGATATCATACTCACTGAAATTTATATTATCTCTTACCCATGAATAGTATCATAAACATTGAAGTTTATCATGCGAATACAGTCTCTGATGAAAGATTTAAAACCATAATCAAAGCACTGGTTTTTGAGATCTCCTCTTATTTTTGCTTTTTTTTTTTATCAATCCAGTTTAGAATTCACAAATTTTAAATATATTTGAAAATAAAATAGTCATCTTCTTTATTTCATGCATTGGTATATGACTTCTTTTAATAATATATGGGCATTTTTTATATTTGTTTAATATTTATTGTTTCTAAGGTAATAAAATCACTCAAAGAAGAGGCTTTAGTCACTTTAATTGCGTAATTTGTGTGTGTATACAATATTTATTGAACATGTTATTTCTACGCTTTTTTTGGTTTAGTAACGCTATCACGTTTGGTAAATACATTGCAATATGTATCAGTCATTCCCTCGTGGGTTGCAATATTTTTTAAATTTTGAAGCCCCACACTGGCTTTTACCGGGAGCCCTGAATAAAGCCGTATCATAAATATGGTTAAGCCATGGATATGGCCTAACGGCTGAAAGGGGTTTCTGTGATCCTCATCCGCATGGTGGCACTTTGTGTCACCGGGTGTTTATCACTTCTGTGATGTCTTGGTGGAGAACAAATACCTACCAACCAGTGCAATAACAGTTCTGAGCTTACAAAGATGCAAACATGGATCGAAGCAATTAAAATTCAATATTTCGAAAAATAAATAATGTGAAGCGAGGGATAGCAGAAATTATTTAAGAATATAACATAAAGTATACAATTATATATACAACATTACAAAATACAGATAACAGCTGCCAAAAGTAATGAAAAACAAAAGCCCAGAACAATCAGACAGCAAGATAATTGCAAGGTGTGGAGCGCATTGTAATTGTGGTTAATCAAATCCAGCTGACCATTTGTATTTAATCTCTTCAGCAGTCTACATATCCCGTCTGCCTTGACATTT
>CAJHNH020006096.1:7500-15010 GCA_905116865.2 Candidula unifasciata
CGAGAGCATCATTTGTGAGAATGCGAAAAATATTTTCGCCGACCTCGTTAAGAAGACGCCAGGATCATCAACGGCCAAAGAAAAAGTATTTAAGGGAAGCCGTGAGTGGTTCGAGAAGTACAAGAAAAGAACAGGCATCCACAGCATCGTGAGGCACCGTAAAGGAGCAAGTTCCGACACAGGCGATTTCAAGAAGCTCGTAGATTGTGAAGGTTTTTTGCCGCAACAGGTTTTTAATTGTGACGAAACAGGTCTCTTCTTTAAAAAGATGCCGAAGCGAACGTTTAAAACAGCAGAGGAGAATGCATTGCCCGGCCATAAGCAAATGAAAGACCGTCTCACGTTGCTATTGTGTGCCAATGCAAGCGGCGATTTCAAAATTAAACCGCTGCTTGTTTACCATTCAGGAACTCTACGAGTCTTCAATAAATGCAAAATCCAGAAGAGCAGGCTAAATGTGATGTGGAGGTCCAACAGGAAGGCTTGGGTGACACTCGACCTTTTTACTGAGTGGATCAAGGAAGTGTTTAGTCCTTCTATGAAAAAATATTTGCCAGAGATGAAAATGCCACTCCATGTCTTGCTTGTTATGGATAACGCTCCTGCCCATCCTCCAGGCCTACAGTATGACCTCCCTGAAGAATTTAAGTTCATAAAGATCCAGTTATTGTCTCCCAACATCACTCCGTTACTCCAGCCCATGGACCAGCAAGTTATTTCTAACTTTAAGAAGCTCTACACTAAAGCACTCTTTGAGCATTGTTTTCATGTGACTTAAGGGAAGAACCTCTCAGAGAGTTTTGAAAAAAAAAATCACTTCCTCATCGTTGCCTGCCTTAAGATGATCGACAAGGCATGGGAAGTAGTTCCAAGAGAACCCTAACTTCTGCTTGGAAGAAGCTTAGGCCGGAGAGCGTTGTCGAATGTGACTTTGAAGGGTTCGTGACAGTACCTGTGGAACCTGAAGTCAACGACATTGTGTCTTTGGCCACTACCATGGGATTGGATGTGGATAACAGTGATATCGAAGAGCTTGTGAAAGAGCACAGCCAAGAGCTGACGACTAAAGAGCTTATCGAGTTGCATTGTGTTTCACAGCAAGAAGTTTTGGAGGAAAGTTTGTCAGAGGAGAAGGAGGAGGTAACAGAAAAGCAACAATCTTCTGGCGAAATAAGAGAAATGCTGAAAGCATGGGAAACTGTTGCATCTTACATTGAGAAGCATCACCCTAAGAAGGAAGAGGCTATGCGCGCTGCAAATTTATTTAATGACAATGCTGTGTCGTATTTTCGCGAAATTTTGAAGCATCAACAAAAAGAAATGTCTCTGGTCATCTTTCTAGTAAAACATAATTAGGTACGTATCATAATTATTTTGATTTTTTTTTTCTGCAGATCGAATTCGCATTCCAGGTGGGTTCGTTTAGCGGTGGAAAAAAAGATGAAGATGATTTACTCTCCTTAACAATATGTAGATAATTTTTTTTTTTGGAATAAATGTTATACATAACGTTTTGTGAGTATTTTTTCGACAAGAAACGCATTATCGTATTTTACAATAATGTATATGAGAAAAAGTGTTTCGCAAAACGAGTGTTTCGCTTAACGAGTATGATTCTGGAACGAATTATGCTAGTTAGCGAGGTTCCACTGTATTCGTTTCCCACATTATTCCTCTGATTTACTTGTTTTATTTATTCTGTTGTATGTTAATATATGTATTGTATTTGCCAGCATTATATTTATTATTTCTCTACAATTTCTCGTTATACTGAGCGATTCACATTATATTTATTTGAAGAAAGAAAACAGAAATAAATATATTGCACACTTTATTGCAGTAATATTTCGCTGCACCTCTTCCGGTGCCTACCACAATGAAAGTTGAATACAATGAAGCAAATAAATAAATCATCAACGATTGAATTACAAAACCAACCACACTCAAAAGTAACATTATTTTATCAGGATAACAGCAAGAGTTCACGAACGTAGTATGCACCTGAAGATTTACATCGGAATATGGTAGTCAATTAATTGTGCAATCAATTGTTTGTATCTTTTTTTATTTATTTTATTTACGACAAGACAACAAGCTGTTATTATGATTTGTTTTTTGTTTTTCCCCTATCTAGTACATATGTACATTATGTTTGCTACTTTATCCCGCAGTGTGTTATTACATTTTCTTTTGGGCCTGCTTACATTCCCTTGGTGTTATCAATCGACAAACGCTGTGGGGAAAGCTGAAGCACTTGTGGATTTGTCCGAGGTGTGATGAAGATATTCGGTCGATTAACCAGCCAACTAAATCTCTGTATAGTCCCACACACTTCACTCCTACCGTATCTTGAGTAGACCGTTTAGCAGCTGTTTGCATGCTTGAACCAATCCTTCTGAAAGATAGTTTCCATTAATGATAACCAGATGTTCATGGACAAAAAAGTTCCGAAACAGCAGTGGATTACCGTTTCCTAACGTGACACATTAACTCTCCTTCTTTGCACAGTCTCTGCATCGTTTGAGGGAACATGCTGGGTGTCATCAATTTTATTTCATTTTGATATTGTTATTTTCGGTCATACGTTATATAGTGATACGATTATATCGTTCGAATATTGATTGTTCTAGGCTGAGTCTAAGGGTTATAGCCTACTCAATATTTTCGCTGTGATGTATTCAAATATGTGTACGTTGCGCTTAGGGTATGTGTGCATACAAGTCGGTTTTTGCTAGCGATTGTCCACATATGTGTGTGCACAAGTGTGCATGCATGTGTATGCGCGATTGTTTTAAAGTGTCTATGTCTATGTCTATGTCTATGCATGTGTGGGCTATTGTATGAATATGCATGAGTGTGTTATTATGAAGGCATGTG
This sequence comes from Candidula unifasciata, assembly GCA_905116865.2. Classification (NCBI taxonomy): domain Eukaryota; kingdom Metazoa; phylum Mollusca; class Gastropoda; order Stylommatophora; family Geomitridae; genus Candidula; species Candidula unifasciata. The sequence continues at coordinate 10,378 of CAJHNH020006096.1, forward strand.
TTCATACTGCACACTGTTATGTGCTTATGAGTGTATGTGTCGCCGTGGTTATCGGTCGACCTTTATAGTGCTATACACAATTAAACCATGGCCAAGTACTGTTCTCAGGCGATGATACTTAAAAAAGTATCAACATTCACTGAAATCCTAAACATGTGTCTCCAGTAAACCACTACTCGTTGAGATTAAGCATTATGCATCCTGAGAACGAACCAAGATAGCCCACTAACAAATGTGGTACAAGATTGTTTGTTACACCAATTTTAACCATAGTGTGTCTGTGAAAATATGTCTTTATTTGGTGCCGTAGGCGAAAGGGTATTCTCGAATAGCAGTTTCAAGGGTAAAAGTAACAAGGATTCCCCTCGCCCTTTGCCGCATTTAATAATAATAAAAAAAAAAAACAGTCACCAAACACTCGATTATCACGGCCATCAACATCATGCCGGTGACCTTTTACTTCCAGGACTGTTTAAGATTTGGACTTCTTGTAATTTCCCCCGGTCTCTGGGTAGTGAGATTGGACGCCCGTGTGCATTGTTGCGCCCGTAAAAAAATCCCTTGGTAGTCGGAAATCGTAAACAGAAGCCCAACGGCACTGCCCGGGAAAAATTAAGAGTTACAAATCTACTCAAAGTATTTCAGGATCTTCGCCGGTGCTAGAGTGCCCGTGCACTGTGCTGAGCTTCTAAGGACTCAGACTTGAGTTAGAAGAAAAACGGAGCACTTATGGGTTATACCCGTGTGCCATGATGTTGATCAAAACCTCAAAACCTTGTTGACAAGCCTTGGCTCATAGGTCGGACTTAACTAACATGGATACCTAGTAATTTCTTGGGATGCAGAGCGGACCTGCGTGCTGTTCAGTACATGACCCACCTAATGCCTATTGATCTATTTTGTTTGTTAGATCCAGAAGCCATGAGTTGTTAACCCTTAGGCTCGGTATTGTGGAAACCGCAACCCTTCGGCCTTGATTTCATGATAAATACCGTAAATCTGAGAGAAATGTGGCTTTTCTGCCCACCCCCGGGCGTGAACCTGGACCACAAGGAGTTCGTCACCCGGTCACCGCGCAGTCCGTTTTAGCCAACTATGCTAGAGAGCCGGGCGCCTATTGATCTATAGAAATATGAGTGTAGCATTATATGTTTGATGGCTCCCTGGTGTAAAACAGGTCCTTAACTGTTTGTTTGCTTTCAGTTCTAGCCATGGCTAATACAGTAAATGTTGTTTGTTTTAATAATCTACCAGTGATACGTTTTCGATGTTTTTTTGCAGTATCTGTTTATGTTTGGTGATTGAAATAGCTTTAGACTAAAGCTATTGTCAAGGCTGACAAAGATCAGTTGTTCCCTTTTCGTGCCAGGGTATGCGGCTGTACAAAGAAATGAGCAAGCTGATAGGCTTGCAGGTAGGGGCACTGGGAAGAGCCTACGAGCCTGGGACCAGGCTGATAAACTGAATGCTCTAGGACAAAGATTCCCAACCTGTGGGTCCCGACCCTTTTGTGGGTCGAGCGAGCTTTTCATATGGGTAACCTAAGACCATCGGAAAACACATATTTACTGAAATTCTGAAGTAACAACAAAAATATTTTTATGGTTGCGGGTCAGCACAACATGAGGAACTGTAAGAAGAAACTCCACAGGGGAGCATGTACAGCAGGAGTCTACCAATCATCAGTAGAAGTAACCTCTCGTCGACAAATGTTTTGGCCTACGAGCTCCTAGACATTTTCAGAGAGTTGGCCCACCTGACTTCATGAGGCTCAGGGTTGATTTTCTCCTGCTGCATGTATTACCGAATGTTCTCGGATAGAGACAAGACAAAATTGGTGACTTTACAAAAGGTACTGTGAGATACGAAGTGTATTTACATAGTATTACAGAGTCGCTGCATTTGGAAGGTTGAGAACCACTGCTGTAGGAGAAGTCAGAAGTTTGCAAGAATCAAGTGATGACTGTAACCATGATCATACTGTATGGACCGCAACTTAAAGCGGGTGTAGCAAAACGCGAGCCAAAGAAGAATGAAAATCCCACACAGAAATCTGATCGTCAGCCGTTATACGCTGTGGGATTTACTAAGGATGGGATCCTAGCACTTTTGGACTGATTAGTTATAGGTGGAGAGATGATGATATTTTTTCTAACTAAATTCGTGTTTTTCTCTCGTCTCTAATTATTATTTGCCAGCAACCTCAACGACGAATATAATATATTATTAAATCGACTCTCTCTTTATCTTTTGTTTGGGCTAAACACTTTGAGCAAGGTACGTCTTCACAGTATTCGAGTACTGTATATTACTGAGGAAAACAAAACGGTTGTGGGAAAACAAGTTGCGCAGGTACCTATAACTGTGTTTTCAATCTTCTCCCCTTGGAAAGCATCATTCTGATTATATCCCCCGCAGTTTGTGTACTCATTGATAAAGGGTGGAATCTGGCAGCTAATGTGGATAATTACTGCTTCACCTGTATGCGGCGCGTCTACGGTTGTGTTACCTACATCCAGGGCTGCCGAAGTTGGTACTTTCGTACACATTTGGTACAATTTGACCCTTTCCTAGCAAAACTGTACTTTTGGTACCACGCCCAATTTTTTGGGGGTACTTTTTTGTCCTTAACAATATTAGGATAGAAAAATCATTCCTCTGTGATCACTCTCCATGACATTATTTGTCCCAAGTGGAAGCCAACGCAGTAGCTATGTGAGAAACTGAGCGGAGAAAAAAATGGTACAGCACTGATGAAATCGACAAGCAAATTTATGTATGGTTTTTAAAAAAATGGATAAACGAGGTATATACTCTTTTTTTTTTTAAAAACGTGCTTTAACGCTTTAAGTTCAGTTAAAATTGTTCTACCTTTTCATATGTTTTGGAACCTTTAAAAAGAACATGAAAAACAATTTCAACAGTTCTGCCTACAGGTACCTAAACGAGCTGGGTAGAAGTAAGTTAGGTAAGAAGCAATGTTATCTACACCTTTGATGGTGTTAAGACCCGTGAAGCCTACCGACCTGAAAGCTTTGCATTCGTAGCCAGATCGAGCATAATTGTTTCTGATAACTGACAAAGAAATGGGAAATGAGGACTGCAAAAAGTTGGCAACATCACCCTTACAGTGTCGATCTGTCTTCTATCTTTTGTCCTTTCACTGATACAACTTGTAGCCAAGTGTCGTCGTTTTCTGTATTTGTCTTGTGTTTTTTTCTCCGAGTAGTTTAGGTGTTGGATTTGGTTACCTTCACACACACACACACACACACACACACACACACACACACACACACACATGCTCACACACGCGCGCGAGGGAGCGCGCGCACACACACACACACACATTTATATATATTTTATATAAAACATAATCAAGGTTATTTCTGAAGTTGCTAGCATTAGTCGGCGTCTATGGCTTAGGCGTTGCAAATCGCTTCGTAATGCTGGGGTCCCGGGTTCGATCCTAGCTGCAGGAAATCGGCTGCAGACTGTCTTGCGTTGGTGTCGACACTGGTATTGAGAACCGACCGTTTAGAAAAGAATGGCAAACTAATGAATGTTACAATTGCCTTAAAAACTCCCAACGCCCCCGCCCCCACCTCAACCCTCACACCCCCCCCCCCACCCACCAAAAGAAGAAATAAATGCTAGTTTTGTAAATAACAGGCAACTAACTTTTGTTAGCATTATCATTATTGGAAATCTTCGTTGGTAACTGGGAGTAGAGAACAGAGCACGTATTATAATGTTCAAAGAGCAACGATATCTACGCTTGATTCATTCAGTCAGCTTATTCAAAGCCTGAAAGGGACTCGAGCTTGCCCCATTTTTTCAGTGTTTCTGTAACGAAATCTTTAAATTAAAAATAAATGAAGCGAAAACAAAACGAGTGCTATCTTGTCCGCAGAAAGTTAGCCTTACGTGAAGAAAGATGTCATCGCCTAAAATGACGTAAAATCGATGTTGTGTGACAAAGTCGATGAGGCTACCAAATATTTCGTCTAGCCATTGTTGGTTACTGGATTATACGACCTGATATCGACGAGGCAAGTACACGAATGGCAAAGGACAGTTAAAGTTACGTTAGGAGAACTTAATGCAGAAAGAGTTAAAAAAAAAAAAAAAAATGAGTAGTTGCGTGTCCATTGCAGAACGTTACATAACCAAACCTAGCATTTTGTTGTTGTTGCTGCTTATAATTTTACTAGACAATTTAACGTTTGCTATTGCTTTTTGAGCCTTTGGCTCTCAATACCACTGTCGAAACTAACGCTGTCTGTTGCCAGGTCACCTGCAGCTAGGATCGAACCCAGCTCTCGGCATTACAAATTGCGTTTGCAACGCGCAACAGAGCCGGCGTAAAGAGTAAGTTAGGATATAAAAAATGGACAGTAAATAAATATAGAAAAGACTTAGCAGGGCAATGAGAGAACGTATTAGCTATGGCTGGCACACTGGGTCGACGATGACAAGTCAGAATCCCTATCAATGTGGTTTAAAAAATATTTATCATCCCATATCTATTCAATCTAAAATACTTGTCAAGATATGTTTTGGAAAGGTAAAATCGAGTAGGGCGCACTAACTGTGGAGTGATATTAGTCAAGAAAAACTTAGGACTAGAAGC
>CAJHNH020006097.1:0-15009 GCA_905116865.2 Candidula unifasciata
TTTTGGCCAAACGCGAAGGATAATTTTGGAAAATGTCACGTTATTTTATTTTACCCAAATGTTGCCCCGATTGTACCAAAATGAAAAATCGACATTTTTAAACATCGCATCTACGGGTTATTATGTGTAAAAAATTGTCGGGACTCAATGTTTAGTGGAGAACAAACAATGTTGGGAAACAATTCTTCGTAAATTTGTTTTCACTTTTATTTTATCTATTTTTTGTCCCCAAGAGCCCCAAAGTGTCAATTTATCATTGAGTTTTTCGTCAAGTGTGAAATGAAGACTGAGACAAAATTGGAAAATTTTTTTGGAAAATATTTTTGGGTCAAAGCAAAAGCATAAATTCGGGAAAATGCACTGTTCTTTTTTAATTTTTATCCAATTGTTGCCCCAGTTTTTAAAAAAAAGCCAAATCAACTCTTTTTAAAACTCTGACTAGCGGCTTTTTCAGTGTAAAATAATTGGGGGACTCACTGTATAGTGGGACCAACAATTTGTTGGGAAACATTTCTCGAAAAATTTTTTTTATTCATTTATCATTTTTTGTCATCTAGGGTCCGGGATGTGTGCTGTCCCCTTTGTTAAACCTGTACCCCGAAAAATAATGAGAAAGTAAGAGATGAAAAACAAAAAAAATATATGCCCTAAACATGGGTGGTATGAAACCAGAAATTTTTTTTTTTATGCGGATGAAATAAGAAATTACTATAAATACAAAAGGGTTTTAAAAAAATTTTAACCTCACTCCAAAGAAATTGAAAATCAAATTTATTTTTTAAAAACCAAAAAAAAAAAAAAAAGGGGATAAGCATACAAACAAAACTGCCAGGAGAAGGAAAATATGTTAATGGGGAAAAAAGATTGGAAGTGGTGGAAAATTTTCGAATACTTGGGCACGGGTTTCCCAAAACAATGGTGACACAATGAAAGAAATTAAACGGCGACATCAATTGCTCTTCAAAGACTAAAACAACGAATAAATTTTGGGAATTTTACAGATAGAATTACCAAAGGTCAGATTTTTAAGAAGCATTGCATCTCTCCCATTGAACATACGCCTAGTGAGACCTGACGACACTACTAAACAAGCGGAATAGCGACTAAATGCATTAAATATAAATGTTACAGGACATGTTCTAAGAATATCTTGGGGTAAAGAAAAGAACAAATGCATCCATACTTCAAGAGCTGAAATAGTGAAGAGGGTTGGCTAGTAAAGGAAAATAAAACAAAGAAAATTGAAAATATTTGGTTCACTTGAAACGTCATGGAGATGTCTAGAGAGAACAATAATGAAGGGGTTATATGCCTGGGAAGAGAGGAAGAGGAAGGCCAAGGGAGAAGATGGGTGCAGGATGTGGCAGATGAATCGCCAGATGGGGGATCAGGACGCAGGAATCTTGCTCATGATAGGAAGGTTTCCGGAGGGTTGTTATGGCCAAGCGAACCCCCTCGGTTCCGCGAGGGACATGCTACTGAATGAATGATATGAACGAGCTTCAAAGTGTCCAATTTCTCATCTAGAGTATCTCGCGGTCAAGTGTGAAATGCATTAGGACTGAGACTAAGTTTAACTACTTGCATCTAGCGTGTCTATTCATGTGTAAAATAATTGTCTGGGACTCACTGTTTAGTGGTAGGACACAAACAAGTTGTTAGGAACATTTCTTCGTAAAATTTTTTTTCACTTTTATCTTATCTATTTTTCTGTCACCTATGAGCTCCAAAGTGTCCAATTTCTCATCTAGAGTATCTCGTCAAGTGTGAAATGATAGACTGAGACTAAATTGGCAACTTTTTTGGAAAATATGATTTTGGCCAAACGCGAAAGGCATAAATTCTGGAAAAAATGTCACTTGTGGTCATTTTTTATGTTATCTCAATTGTTTGCCCCCAGATTGTACCAAAATGCCAAATCAGACATTCAGTTTAACTACTCTGCATCTAGCGTGTCTATTCATGTGTAAAATAATTGTCTGGGACTCACTGTTTAGTGGATATATTTATTTTTTTGTCACCAACGAGCTCCAAAGGGTCCAATTTATCTATCTAGAGTATCTCGTCAAATGTGAAATGATAGAGTGGTCATTTTTATGTTATCTCAATTGTTGCCCCCAGACTGTACAAAAATGCCAAATCAGACATCCAGTTTAACTACTCTGCATCTAGCGTGTCGATTCATGTATCAAATAATTGTCTGGGACTAAATGTTTAGTTATAGGACACAAACAAGTTGTTAGGAACAATTCTTCGTAATAATTTGTTTTTCACTTTTATCTTATCTATTTTTTTGTGTTACCTATGAGCTCCAAAGTGTCCAATTTATCATCTAGAGTATCTCGTCAAATGTGAAATGATAGACTGAGACTAAATTGGCAACTTTTTTGCAAATATTATTTTGGCCAAACGCGTAAGGCATAAATTCTGCAAAATTGTCACTTGTGGTCATTTTTATGTTATCTCAATTGTTGCCCCCAGATTGTACAAAAATGCCAAATCAGACATCCAGTTTAACTACTCTGCATCTAGCGTGTCTATTCATGTGTAAAATAATTGTCTGGGACTCAATGTTTAGTGGTAGGACACAAACAAGTTGTTAGGAACAATTCTTCGTAAAATTTGTTTTTCACTTTTATCTTATCTATTTTTCTGTCACCAACGAGCTCCAAAGTGTCCAATTTATCATCTAGAGTATCTCGTCAAGTGTGAAATGATAGACTGAGACTAAATTGGCAACTTTTTGGAAAATATGATTTTGGCCCAAACGCGAAAGCATAAATTCTGCAAAATTGTCACTTGTGGTCATTTTTTATGTTATCTCAATTGTTGCCCCCAGATTGTACAATAATGCCAAATCAGACATCCAGTTTAACTACTCTGCATCTAGCGTGTCTATTCATGTGTAAAATAATTGTCTGGGACTCACTGTTTAGTGGTAGGACACAAACAAGTTGTTAGGAACATTTCTTCGTAAAATTTGTTTTTCACTTTTATCATTATCTATTTTTCTGTCACCTATGAGCTCCAAAGTGTCCAATTTCTCATCTAGAGTATCTCGTCAAGTGTGAAATGATAGACTGAGACTAAATTGGCAACTTTTTGGAAAATATTATTTTGGCCAAACGCGAAAGGCATAAATTCTGGAAAAATGTCACTTGTGGTCATTTTTTATGTTATCTCAATTGTTGCTCCCAGATTGTACAAAAATGCCAAATCAGACATTCAGTTTACCTACTCTGCATCTAGCGTGTCTATTCATGTGTAAAATAATTGTCTGGGACTCAATGTTTAGTGGTAGGACACAAACAAGTTGTTAGGAACAATTCTTCGTAAAATTTGTTTTTCACTTTTATCTTATCTATTTTTCTGTCACCAACGAGCTCCAAAGTGTCCAATTTATCATCTAGAGTATCTCGTCAAGTGTGAAATGATAGACTGAGACTAAATTGGCAACTTTTTTGCAAATATTATTTTGGCCAAACGCGTAAGGCATAAATTCTGCAAAATTGTCACTTGTGGTCATTTTTATGTTATCTCAATTGTTGCTCCCAGATTGTAAAAAAATGCCAAATCAGACATCCAGTTTAACTACTCTGCATCTAGCGTGTCTATTCATGTGTAAAATAATTGTCTGGGACTCACTGTTTAGTGGTAGGACACAAACAAGTTGTTAGGAACAATTCTTCGTAAAATTTGTTTGTCACTTTTATCTTTTCTATTTTTGTGTTACCTATGAGTTCCAAAGTGTCCAATTTCTCATCTAGAGTATCTCGTCATGTGTGAAATGATAGACTGAGACTAAACTGGCAACTTTTTGGAAAATTTGATTTTGGCCAAACGCGAAAGGCATAAATTCTGCAAAATTGTCACTTGTGATCATTTTTATGTTATCTCAATTGTTGCCGCCAGATTGTACAAAAATGCCAAATCAGACATCCAGTTTAACTACTCTGCATCTAGCGTGTCTATTCATGTGTCAAATAATTGTCTGGGACTCATTGTTTAGTTCTAGGACACAAACAAGTTGTTAGGAACAATTCTTCGTAAAATTTGTATTTCACTTTTATCTTATCTATTTTTCTGTCACCAACGAGCTCCAAACTGTCCAATTTATCATCTAGAGTATCTCGTCAAGTGTGAAATGATAGACTGAGACTAAACTGGCAACTTTTTGGAAAATTTGATTTTGGCCAAACGCGAAAGGCATAAATTCTGGAAAAATGTCACTTGTGGTCATTTTTATGTTATCTCAATTGTTGCCCCCAGATTGTACAAAAATGCCAAATCAGACATCCAGTTTAACTACTCTGCATCTAGCGTGTCGATTCATGTGTCAAATAATTGTCTGGGACTCAATGTTTAGTTATAGGACACAAACAAGTTGTTAGGAACAATTCTTCGTAATAATTTGTTTTTCACTTTTATCTTATCTATTTTTGTGTTACCTATGAGCTCCAAAGTGTCCAATTTATCATCTAGAGTATCTCGTCAAATGTGAAATGATAGACTGAGACTAAATTGGCAACTTTTTTGGAAAATATTATTTTGGCCAAACGCGAAAGGCATAAATTCTGGAAAAATGTCACTTGTGGTCATTTTTATGTTATCTCAATTGTTGCCCCCAGATTGTATCAAAATGCCAAATCAGACATCCAGTTTAACTACTCTGCATCTAGCGTGTCTATTCATGTGTAAAATAATTGTCTGGGACTCAATGTTTAGTGGTAGGACACAAACAAGTTGTTAGGAACAATTCTTCGTAAAATTTGTTTTTCACTTTTATCTTATCTATTTTTCTGTCACCTATGAGCTCCAAAGTGTCCAATTTATCATCTAGAGTATCTCGTCAAGTGTGAAATGATAGACTGAGACTAAATTGGCAACTTTTTGGAAAATATGATTTTGGCCAAACGCGAAAGGCATAAATTCTGGAAAAATGTCACTTGTGGTCATTTTTATGTTATCTCAATTGTTGCCCCCAGATTGTACAAAATGCCAAATCAGACATCCAGTTTAACTACTCTGCATCTAGCGTGTCTATTCATGTGTAAAATAATTGTCTGGGACTCACTGTTTAGTGGTAGGACACAAACAAGTTGTTAGGAACATTTCTTCGTAAAATTTGTTTTTCACTTTTATCTTATCTATTTTTCTGTCACCTATGAGCTCCAAAGTGTCCAATTTATCATCTAGAGTATCTCGTCAAGTGTGAAATGATAGACTGAGACTAAATTGGCAACTTTTTGCCGAAAATATAATTTTGGCCAAACGCGTAAGGCATAAATTCTGCAAAAAAAGTTTTCACTTGTGGTCATTTTTATGTTATCTCAATTGTTGCCCCCAGATTGTACAAAAATGCCAAAATCAGACATCAGTTTACTACTCTGCATCTAGCGTGTCTATTCAGTGTAAAATAATTGTCTGGGACTCAATGTTTAGTGGTAGGACACAAACAAGTTGTTAGGAACAAATCTTCGTAAAATTTACTGGGGAATTTAGTGGTTGGACACAACAAGTTTTAGGAACACTTCGTAAAATTTTCACTTCTATCTTATCTATTTTTCTGTCACCAACGAGCTCCAAAGTGTCCAATTTCTCATCTAGAGTATCTCGTCAAGTGTGAAATGATAGACGGAGAAGAAATTGGCAACTTTTTTTGGAAAATATATTTTTGGCCAAACGCGAAAGGCATAAATTCTGGAAAATTTTGTCACTTGTGGTCATTTTTATGTTATCTCAATTGTTGACCCCCAGATTGTACCAAAATGCCAAATCAGACATCTCAGTTTAACTACTCTGCATCTAGCGTGTCTATTCATGTGTAAAAATAATTGTCTGGGACTCACTGTTTAGTGGTAGGACACAAACAAGTTTTAAGAACATTCATTCGTAAAATTTGTTTTTTTCCTGTGAGATCTTATCTATTTTTCTGTCACTAACAGCGCTCCAAAGTGTCCAAATTTAAATCTACAGACATGTTCTAAGTGTATCTTGATAGAGAAAAGAACAAATGCATCCATACTTCAAGAGCTGAATATATTTGAAGACTAAATTGGCAACTTTTGGCAAAAGTAAAGACATAAATTCTGGAAAATTGTCACTTGTGGTCATTTTTATGTTATCTCAATTGTTGCCCCCAGATTGTACAAAAATGCCAAATCAGACATGGGAAGTTTACCTACTCTGCAGGCCAAGCGTGTCTATTCATGTGCAAAATAATTGTCTGGGACTCACTGTTTAGTGTAGGACACAAACAAGTCATTAGGAACATTTCTTCGGAAAATTGTTATTTCACTTTTATCTTATCTATTTTTCTGTCACCAATGAGCTCCAAAGTGTCCAATTTCTCATCTAGAGTATCTCGTCAAGTGTGAAATGATAGACTGAGACTAAATTGGCAATTTTTTTGCAAATATTATTTTGGCCAAACGCGTAAGGCATAAATTCTGCAAAATTGTCACTTGTGGTCATTTTTATGTTATCTCAATTGTTGCCCCCAGATTGTACCAAAATGCCAAATCAGACATCCAGTTAGGAACATTTCTTCGTAAAATTTGTTTTTCATTTTTATCCTACCTATTTTTCTGTTACCTATGAGCTCCAAAGTGTCCAATTTCTCATCTAGAGTATCTCGTCAAGTGTGAAATGATAGACTGAGACTAAATTGGCAACTTTTTGGAAAATATGATTTTGGCCAAACTCGAAAGTCATAAATTCTGGAAAAATTTCACTTGTGGTCATTTTTATGTTATCTCAATTGTTACCCCCAGATTGTACCAACATGCCAAATCAGACATTCAGTTTACCTACTCTGCATATAGCGTGTCTATTCATGTGTAAAATAATTGTCTGGGACTCACTGTTTAGTGGTAGGACACAAACAAGTTGTTAGGAACATTTCTTCGTAAAATTTGTTTTTCACTTTTATCTTATCTATTTTTCTGTCACCTATGAGCTCCAAAGTGTCAAATTTCTCATCTAGAGTATCTCGTCAAGTGTGAAATGATAGACTGAGACTAAATTGGCAACTTTTTTGCAAAATTTTTTTGGCCAAACGCGAAAGGCATAAATTCTGGAAAAATTGTCACTTGTGGTCATTTTTATGTTATCTCAATTGTTGCCCCCAGATTGTACAAAAATGCCAAATCAGACATCCAGTTTAACTACTCTGCATCTAGCGTGTCTATTCATGTGTAAAATAATTGTCTGGGACTCACTGTTTAGTGGTAGGACACAAACAAGTTGTTAGGAACATTTCTTCGTAAAATTTGTTTTTCACTTTTATCTTATCTATTTTTTCTGTCACCTATGAGCTCCAAAGTGTCCAATTTCTCATCTAGAGTATCTCGTCAAGTGTGAAATGATAGACTGAGACTAAATTGGCAACTTTTTTGGAAAATATGATTTTGGCCAAACGCGAAAGGCATAAATTCTGGAAAAATGTCACTTGTGGTCATTTTTATGTTATCTCAATTGTTGCCCCCAGATTGTACCAAAATGCCAAATCAGACATCCAGTTTAACTACTCTGCATCTAGCGTGTCTATTCATGTGTAAAATAATTGTCTGGGACTCACTGTTTAGTGGTAGGACACAAACAAGTTGTTAGGAACATTTCTTCGTAAAATTTGTTTTTTCACTTTTATCTTATCTATTTTTCTGTCACCTATGAGCTCCAAAGTGTCCAATTTCTCATCTAGAGTATCTCGTCAAGTGTGAAATGATAGACTGAGACTAAATTGGCAACTTTTTTGAAAATATGATTTTGGCCAAACTCGAAAGTCATAAATTCTGGAAAAATTTCACTTGTGGTCATTTTTATGTTATCTCAATTGTTACCCCCAGATTGTACCAACATGCCAAATCAGACATTCAGTTTACCTACTCTGCATATAGCGTGTCTATTCATGTGTAAAATAATTGTCTGGGACTCACTGTTTAGTGGTAGGACACAAACAAGTTGTTAGGAACATTTCTTCGTAAAATTTGTTTTTCACTTTTATCTTATCTATTTTTCTGTCACCTATGAGCTCCAAAGTGTCAAATTTCTCATCTAGAGTATCTCGTCAAGTGTGAAATGATAGACTGAGACTAAATTGGCAACTTTTTTTGCAAATATTATTTTGGCCAAACGCGTAAGGCATAAATTCTGCAAAATTGTCACTTGTGGTCATTTTTATGTTATCTCAATTGTTGCCCCCAGATTGTACAAAAATGCCAAATCAGACATCCAGTTTAACTACTCTGCATCTAGCGTGTCTATTCATGTGTAAAATAATTGTCTGGGACTCACTGTTTAGTGGTAGGACACAAACAAGTTGTTAGGAACATTTCTTCGTAAAAATTTGTTTTTCACTTTTATCTTATCTATTTTTTCTGTCACCTATGAGCTCCAAAGTGTCCAATTTCTCATCTAGAGTATCTCGTCAAGTGTGAAATGATAGACTGAGACTAAATTGGCAACTTTTTTGCAAATATTATTTTGGCCAAACGCGAAAGGCATAAATTCTGGAAAAAATGTCACTTGTGGTCATTTTTATGTTATCTCAATTGTTGCCCCCAGATTGTACCAAAATGCCAAATCAGACATCCAGTTTAACTACTCTGCATCTAGCGTGTCTATTCATGTGTAAAATAATTGTCTGGGACTCACTGTTTAGTGGTAGGACACAAACAAGTTGTTAGGAACATTTCTTCGTAAAATTTGTTTTTCACTTTTATCTTATCTATTTTTTCTGTCACCTATGAGCTCCAAAGTGTCCAATTTCTCATCTAGAGTATCTCGTCAAGTGTGAAATGATAGACTGAGACTAAATTGGCAACTTTTTTTGCAAATATTATTTTGGCCAAACGCGAAAGGCATAAATTCTGGAAAAATTGTCACTTGTGGTCATTTTTATGTTATCTCAATTGTTGCCCCCAGATTGTACCAAAATGCCAAATCAGACATTCAGTTTAACTACTCTGCATCTAGCGTGTCTATTCATGTGTAAAATAATTGTCTGGGACTCACTGTTTAGTGGTAGGACACAAACAAGTTGTTAGGAACATTTCTTCGTAAAATTTGTTTTTCACTTTTATCTTATCTATTTTTTTCTGTCACCTATGAGCTCCAAAGTGTCCAATTTCTCATCTAGAGTATCTCGTCAAGTGTGAAATGATAGACTGAGACTAAATTGGCAACTTTTTTGAAAATATTATTTTGGCCAAACGCGAAAGGCATAAATTCTGGAAAAATTGTCACTTGTGGTCATTTTTATGTTATCTCAATTGTTGCCCCCAGATTGTACAAAAATGCCAAATCAGACATCCAGTTTAACTACTCTGCATCTAGCGTGTCTATTCATGTGTAAAATAATTGTCTGGGACTCACTGTTTAGTGGTAGGACACAAACAAGTTGTTAGGAACATTTCTTCGTAAAATTTGTTTTTCACTTTTATCTTATCTATTTTTTCTGTCACCTATGAGCTCCAAAGTGTCCAATTTCTCATCTAGAGTATCTCGTCAAGTGTGAAATGATAGACTGAGACTAAATTGGCAACTTTTTTGCAAATATTTTTTTGGCCAAACGCGAAAGGCATAAATTTCTGGAAAAATGTCACTTGTGGTCATTTTTATGTTATCTCAATTGTTGCCCCCAGATTGTACCAAAATGCCAAATCAGACATCCAGTTTAACTACTCTGCATCTAGCGTGTCTATTCATGTGTAAAATAATTGTCTGGGACTCACTGTTTAGTGGTAGGACACAAACAAGTTGTTAGGAACATTTCTTCGTAAAATTTGTTTTTCACTTTTATCTTATCTATTTTTTTTTTGTCATCTATGAGCTCCAAAGTGTCCAATTTCTCATCTAGAGTATCTCGTCAAGTGTGAAATGATAGACTGAGACTAAATTGGCAACTTTTTTGCAAATATTATTTTGGCCAAACGCGAAAGGCATAAATTCTGGAAAAATGTCACTTGTGGTCATTTTTATGTTATCTCAATTGTTGCCCCCAGATTGTACAAAAATGCCAAATCAAACATCCAGTTTAACTACTCTGCATCTAGCGTGTCTATTCATGTGTAAAATAATTGTCTGGGACTCCTGTTTTTAGTGGTAGGACACAAACAAGTTGTTAGGAACATTTCTTCGTAAAATTTGTTTTTCATTTTTTATCTTATCTATTTTTCTGTCACCTATGAGCTCCAAAGTGTCCAATTTCTCATCTAGAGTATCTCGTCAAGTGTGAAATGATAGACTGAGACTAAATTGGCAACTTTTTGGAAAATATGATTTTGGCCAAACTCGAAAGTCATAAATTCTGGAAAAATTTCACTTGTGGTCATTTTTATGTTATCTCAATTGTTACCCCCAGATTGTACCAACATGCCAAATCAGACATTCAGTTTACCTACTCTGCATATAGCGTGTCTATTCATGTGTAAAATAATTGTCTGGGACTCACTGTTTAGTGGTAGGACACAAACAAGTTGTTAGGAACATTTCTTCGTAAAATTTGTTTTTCACTTTTATCTTATCTATTTTTCTGTCACCTATGAGCTCCAAAGTGTCAAATTTCTCATCTAGAGTATCTCGTCAAGTGTGAAATGATAGACTGAGACTAAATTGGCAACTTTTTTGCAAATATTATTTTGGCCAAACGCGTAAGGCATAAATTATGCAAAATTGTCACTTGTGGTCATTTTTATGTTATCTCAATTGTTGCCCCCAGATTGTACAAAAATGCCAAATCAGACATCCAGTTTAACTACTCTGCATCTAGCGTGTCTATTCATGTGTAAAATAATTGTCTGGGACTCACTGTTTAGTGGTAGGACACAAACAAGTTGTTAGGAACATTTCTTCGTAAAATTTGTTTTTCACTTTTATCTTATCTATTTTTTTTGTCACCTATGAGCTCCAAAGTGTCCAATTTCTCATCTAGAGTATCTCGTCAAGTGTGAAATGATAGACTGAGACTAAATTGGCAACTTTTTTGCAAATATTTTTTTGGCCAAACGCGAAAGGCATAAATTCTGGAAAAATGTCACTTGTGGTCATTTTTATGTTATCTCAATTGTTGCCCCCAGATTGTACCAAAATGCCAAATCAGACATCCAGTTTAACTACTCTGCATCTAGCGTGTCTATTCATGTGTAAAATAATTGTCTGGGACTCACTGTTTAGTGGTAGGACACAAACAAGTTGTTAGGAACATTTCTTCGTAAAATTTGTTTTTCATTTTTATCCTACCTATTTTTCTGTTACCTATGAGCTCCAAAGTGTCCAATTTCTCATCTAGAGTATCTCGTCAAGTGTGAAATGATAGACTGAGACTAAATTGGCAACTTTTTGGAAAATATGATTTTGGCCAAACTCGAAAGTCATAAATTCTGGAAAAATTTCACTTGTGGTCATTTTTATGTTATCTCAATTGTTACCCCCAGATTGTACCAACATGCCAAATCAGACATTCAGTTTACCTACTCTGCATATAGCGTGTCTATTCATGTGTAAAATAATTGTCTGGGACTCACTGTTTAGTGGTAGGACACAAACAAGTTGTTAGGAACATTTCTTCGTAAAATTTGTTTTTCACTTTTATCTTATCTATTTTTCTGTCACCTATGAGCTCCAAAGTGTCAATTTTCTCATCTAGAGTATCTCGTCAAGTGTGAAATGATAGACTGAGACTAAATTGGCAAACTTTTTTGCAAATATTATTTTGGCCAAACGCGTAAGGCATAAATTATGCAAAATTGTCACTTGTGGTCATTTTTATGTTATCTCAATTGTTGCCCCCAGATTGTACAAAAAATGCCAAATCAGACATCCAGTTTAACTACTCTGCATCTAGCGTGTCTATTCATGTGTAAAATAATTGTCTGGGACTCACTGTTTAGTGGTAGGACACAAACAAGTTGTTAGGAACATTTCTTCGTAAAATTTGTTTTTCACTTTTATCTTATCTATTTTTTTCTGTCACCTATGAGCTCCAAAGTGTCCAATTTCTCATCTAGAGTATCTCGTCAAGTGTGAAATGATAGACTGAGACTAAATTGGCAACTTTTTTGGAAAATATGATTTTGGCCAAACGCGAAAGGCATAAATTCTGGAAAAAATGTCACTTGTGGTCATTTTTATGTTATCTCAATTGTTGCCCCCAGATTGTACCAAAATGCCAAATCAGACATCCAGTTTAACTACTCTGCATCTAGCGTGTCTATTCATGTGTAAAATAATTGTCTGGGACTCACTGTTTAGTGGTAGGACACAAACAAGTTGTTAGGAACATTTCTTCGTAAAATTTGTTTTTCACTTTTATCTTATCTATTTTTCTGTCACCTATGAGCTCCAAAGTGTCCAATTTCTCATCTAGAGTATCTCGTCAAGTGTGAAATGATAGACTGAGACTAAATTGGCAACTTTTTGGAAAATATGATTTTGGCCAAACGCGAAAGGCATAAATTCTGGAAAAATTTCACTTGTGGTCATTTTTATGTTATCTCAATTGTTGCCCCCAGATTGTACAAAAATGCCAAATCAGACATCCAGTTTACCTACTCTGCATCTAGCGTGTCTATTCATGTGTAAAATAATTGTCTGGGACTCACTGTTTAGTGGTAGGACACAAACAAGTTGTTAGGAACATTTCTTCGTAAAATTTGTTTTTCACTTTTATCTTATCTATTTTTCTGTCACCTATGAGCTCCAAAGTGTCCAATTTCTCATCTAGAGTATCTCGTCAAGTGTGAAATGATAGACTGAGACTAAATTGGCAACTTTTTTGCAAATATTTTTTTGGCCAAACGCGTAAGGCATAAATTCTGGAAAAATTGTCACTTGTGGTCATTTTTATGTTATCTCAATTGTTGCCCCCAGATTGTACAAAAATGCCAAATCAGACATCCAGTTTAACTACTCTGCATCTAGCGTGTCTATTCATGTGTAAAATAATTGTCTGGGACTCACTGTTTAGTGGTAGGACACAAACAAGTTGTTAGGAACATTTCTTCGTAAAATTTGTTTTTCACTTTTATCTTATCTATTTTTCTGTCACCTATGAGCTCCAAAGTGTCCAATTTCTCATCTAGAGTATCTCGTCAAGTGTGAAATGATAGACTGAGACTAAAATTGGCAACTTTTTTGCAAATATTTTTTTGGCCAAACGCGAAAGGCATAAATTCTGGAAAAATGTCACTTGTGGTCATTTTTATGTTATCTCAATTGTTGCCCCCAGATTGTACAAAAATGCCAAATCAGACATCCAGTTTAACTACTCTGCATCTAGCGTGTCTATTCATGTGTAAAATAATTGTCTGGGACTCACTGTTTAGTGGTAGGACACAAACAAGTTGTTAGGAACATTTCTTCGTAAAATTTGTTTTTCACTTTTATCTTATCTATTTTTCTGTCACCTATGAGCTCCAAAGTGTCCAATTTCTCATCTAGAGTATCTCGTCAAGTGTGAAATGATAGACTGAGACTAAATTGGCAACTTTTTGGAAAATATGATTTTGGCCAAACTCGAAAGTCATAAATTCTGGAAAAATTTCACTTGTGGTCATTTTTATGTTATCTCAATTGTTGCCCCCAGATTGTACCAACATGCCAAATCAGACATTCAGTTTACCTACTCTGCATATAGCGTGTCTATTCATGTGTAAAATAATTGTCTGGGACTCACTGTTTAGTGGTAGGACACAAACAAGTTGTTAGGAACATTTCTTCGTAAAATTTGTTTTTCACTTTTATCTTATCTATTTTTCTGTCACCTATGAGCTCCAAAGTGTCAAATTTCTCATCTAGAGTATCTCGTCAAGTGTGAAATGATAGACTGAGACTAAAATGGCAACTTTTTTTTTGGAAAATATGATTTTGGCCAAACGCGTAAGGCATAAATTCTGGAAAAAATGTCACTTGTGGTCATTTTTATGTTATCTCAATTGTTTGCCCCCAGATTGTACAAAAATGCCAAATCAGACATCCAGTTTAACTACTCTGCATCTAGCGTGTCTATTCATGTGTAAAATAATTGTCTGGGACTCACTGTTTAGTGGTAGGACACAAACAAGTTGTTAGGAACATTTCTTCGTAAAATTTTTTTTCACTTTTATCTTATCTATTTTTCTGTCATCTATGAGCTCCAAAGTGTCCAATTTCTCATCTAGAGTATCTCGTCAAGTGTGAAATGATAGACTGAGACTAAATTGGCAACTTTTTTGAAAATATGATTTTGGCCAAACGCGAAAGGCATAAATTCTGGAAAAAAATGTCACTTGTGGTCATTTTTATGTTATCTCAATTGTTGCCCCCAGATTGTACAAAAATGCCAAATCAGACATCCAGTTTAACTACTCTGCATCTAGCGTGTCTATTCATGTGTAAAATAATTGTCTGGGACTCACTGTTTAGTGGTAGGACACAAACAAGTTGTTAGGAACATTTCTTCGTAAAATTTGTTTTTCACTTTTATCTTATCTATTTTTTCTGTCACCTATGAGCTCCAAAGTGTCCAATTTCTCATCTAGAGTATCTCGTCAAGTGTGAAATGATAGACTGAGACTAAATTGGCAACTTTTTTGCAAATATTTTTTTGGCCAAACGCGAAAGGCATAAATTCTGGAAAAATGTCACTTGTGGTCATTTTTATGTTATCTCAATTGTTGCCCCCAGATTGTACCAAAAATGCCAAATCAGACATCCAGTTTTACTACTCTGCATCTAGCGTGTCTATTCATGTGTAAAATAATTGTCTGGGACTCACTGTTTAGTGGTAGGACACAAACAAGTTGTTAGGAACATTTCTTCGTAAAATTTGTTTTTCACTTTTATCTTATCTAAAAAATGCCAAATCAGACATTTAGTTTACCTACTCTGCATCTAGCGTGTCTATTCATGTGTAAAATAATTGTCTGGGACTCAACTGTTTAGTGGTAGGACACAAACAAGTTGTTGGGAACAATTCTTCGTAAAATTTGTTTTTCACTTTTATCTTATCTATTTTTTCTGTCACCAACG
>CAJHNH020006098.1:0-15003 GCA_905116865.2 Candidula unifasciata
CAGTTTGTGCCCAGAACGAACGAATGATAAACGAACGAACGAACGAGAGAACGAACTTTATTTCCAGAGGGTTACAAATTGGGCACGCAGAGGTGTCTTACATTCGGCTCTTTCAAGCACTTATCTTTCACAGGACAGTTGTATTTTATACATCAAGCAGGTCCTGTTCATCTATAAAAATTAACAGTACGAATGTAAAGGGAAAATACAAAAGCATGGATAGGAATAGCATACCTTCAAAGATATAGGCAGAATAAACACACAGGGCAGACACACAGAAAGGCGAACGTCCAGAAACAAACACACTTAAACACACAAGGCGAACACACTGACAACACACAACGCCCGAAAGTACACATACATACACACTCTAACAGATATAACACATACACAAGAGACACCACATAAACACAGACACAACACATACACACAGACACAACACAGACACAACAGACACAACACACAGACACAATACATAAACGCAGACACAACACATACACACAGACACAACACATAAACACAGACACAACACATACACACAGACACAACACAGACACAACACATACACACAAACACAACACAGACACAACAGCGATAAGAACTAAAATGAGGACACAATTAATATGAAGTAGTCGTAGAAGACAGACAAATCAGAAAGAGGAGCTTGTGGTGGTGATGGAAGAAGACTGTTAGCGTTGGCACAGCTGGCGGCTGCTTAAATGTTTACGAGTATGTATTTTCATGTTTGAGCTTCTAAACTTTGCTGGAATTGATCTGTTTGTCAGTAGTTTAAAAATGGGACAGTAAAGGACATATTGTGTGATTTCTACTGGCACAAAACCGAGAAATTATAGGGTCATCTTTTGAACCTTGAATAATGACTTATGACTATTGACAGAATTAAATTAACATATAATAATATTTCGCAGATAAACCAGTTGAAGTGGTATGAATGTTGTACACAATTCGGAGAGTATTTCAGTATTACATTCGTCTGTTCACACATTAAACACACACACACACATACACACACGCACCCACACACACACACACACACACACACATATATATATATATATATATATATATATATATATATATATATATATATATATATATATATATATATATATATATATATATAATATAAAACCACACACAATACATAAAACAAAACAAAAAATCGCGACATGGCACAAGCAACCTCACTACGACACTCCTATGAACTTCTGGTTAAACACGCCCCTACTCACACAACTCCCCCCCCCCCCCCACCCCTCTTCTCCTCCACCGTTTCAAGAAAGCCTCGGCAAACAAATGATCCTGACCTTGACACTATCACGAAGGCTGACTTCCCTTGCCCAAGTGTGCAGGCAATCGATTGAGAGGCTCAGACAGACCAGAGAAACGGGCTTTAAATCAGGAGAGAAACTGGGCTCTTCCGCCCAAATCAATATCTTTACATGGGTTTACCAATTGTGGAGACTTCGTGGTGAAGCCGTTGAACATCTCTCTATACTATGTGGATGTTTCGTGATCCGTCAGCTTCGCGGGATAAACTTTAATGGCTGTATCGACAATGGTAAAGACCTCTGTAGGACTGATACTAAATACAGCAGTGGTTTCCACCCGGGGTGCTGCACCCCTCGCCCTTTAATTACGATCCAATGGGGTTGGGGAGGAGGTGGGGGAAGGGGTGGTGGTGGTGAAAGAGGTGGAGTCGAAGGAGGTGAGGGCGTTTCAAAGCGGCGTTTTTCTAAAAGCTATTTTTAAAATGAGTGCATTGGTACTTGTAATATGTAATACTAATATTTTGTTCAGTCTAATAATAAATAAAGTATTTTTAACAGTTTTTGTTACGTTTTCAGACCCAATACACACTGGTTGACCTTTTATTCATGCTTGCTCACCTGTCACACAGTCCAGTCTATGTTACAGAAGTGTCACGTTGTATTGTCGCCGGTGCTATCACAGACGCGTTCTATGTTACAACCCCAACCCCCGTACCCCAGAGCCCCAGCCTACGTCTCACTAGAGAATGCAGGCTACGCCCCGTGTCATGTTTTATTGTCTTCGATGCTGTTACCCGGGATGTTCCGTGTTGTGTATTACAAGATCCTACCGCTTTTAACGACCCCACAACATCTATAACTGGCCCTAACCCCAAACCCGCATAAATGCATTTGAATATAAATGTTACAGACAGGTTCTAAGAATATCTTGGGTAAAGAAAAGAACAAATGCATCCATACTTCAAGAGCTGAATATTGAAGAGGGTTGGCTAGTAAAGACAATAAAACAAAGAAAATTGAAATATTTTGGTCACTTGAAACGTCATGGAAGTCTAGAGAGAACAATAATGGAGGGGTATATGCCTGGGAAGAGAGGAAGAGGAAGGCCAAGGAGAAGATGGGTGCAGGATGTGGCAGATGATCTCCAGAAGGGTGTATCAGACGCAGGACATCTTGCTCAGGATAGGAAGGTTTTCCGGAGGGTTGTTATGGCAGCGAGGTTCCGCGAGGGACATGCTACTGAATGAATGAATGAACCCCAAACCTCCTGCCCCACTGACTCAGTCTACGTTCCACGAGTGAGTCCAGACTACGTTCCATGGTTTCAGAATTGTTAACATTTTACGGTGCTCCCTAAAAAGCCGTCTTGTTGCAGAAAAGCAACGCTCCTGTCATTGTCGCTATTCAACGCTGACTGCTGAACTAAATTAATGTGGTACTTGAACTCTGTAATATATACAATATCGATGCCCGCTCACACGAACGAGTAAAACACACCGTCTAGATCGCTGCCTACACGGCGCACATATTCGCGAGGACATTACAATCGGACACACCTCTAACATAGATTAGCGCGTGTGACAGGCCAGAAAGCATGACTAAAAGGCCAGTTACGTTCTGGACCGAAAAACGTAAAAGGTTCAAAAATACAACTTTTTTTCAAAACAAAACACGTTATTTTTTTTTTTTTTCACGAGCAGTTTGTACATCTAGCGTTAAAAATAAAATTGACTATTTCATACTTTGATTTATGCAAATGATTTTATCAAGTTTTGTTTAAGAGTGCCTAATAATTTTTGTTGTTGACTCTGTCTATTTAAAATTTGTTTTTAAGTAACGGAAGGCGTATTGGAGTCTTGTCTTATATTCCAAGGAATTGTGCACGACATATAAACTTAGAAAGTAAGCTAGCGCTAGAGTTAAGTAGAGAGTAGGATCCTATTCCAGCCATTGACGCTTCGGGCATATGATGCTAGATCCATATTTCTTTTGGCAAAATAGTACCCTGTTGGACGTGTGGCCAGCATCATGCCGGCTGCTTTCACTTCTCATGGTTTCTATGTTTAGGTCAAATCAGCTGTGAAGTCTAGGGAAAAACCGAATAATTCGCCCTATTGTAAACATAAAGAATTCGTCCTAAATTTGAAAGTTAACCTGGTAAGTCACATGGCTATCGTGAACTTTCGGTGAATTAACGAACAATGTATCGAATAAGACTATTTGTATTTCAGTGAAATTAATTCAGTTTTTGACTGCCAGTGGCATGGGATGTTTGCAACGACTGTACTTGCTGTTTACACTTTCCACTGTAAAAGAACAATGCATTATTTTACTATTATTACTTTTTACTATATATTTTACAAATACACCACTCGGTTTACGTCTCGCCGAGCACCTAACAACTGTTTAAAAGAACTGACAGAAATAAGAACGCTTGTTGCATGCTTATGCCACTCATAAAGAAATTGTAACGTGTGGAATCTAACAGTTACCAGTAACTCGATGCTTGCTGCGGGCGCATTCTCTCAGCAAAGCAACGATGGGGAAATTGTCATCTGATAACTGTTTCCAGTGTAACCGCTACTTGCCAGTTCTTACACATACGAATGGATCATGCCCAGTCACTACTATCTACAGCTTATTACATGCACTACAGTCTGAGTATCTATGGATTTACCAGATATGCCGTGGTGTATATTCTCAAAGAAGTAATTAGTTAATCAGTCGTTCACAGCAGGGCTCTGACTGGGTTGAGGAGAGCGAAGAACTGCCATCACAACACTCGGGCATTCCCATATGCTTTCCGTCCTCATCTTCAGCAGCCAGCGCCGAGTTCCAGTACTAATTTTTTTTTTTTTTTTATCGATCACCGGCTGTGAATTCCAGTGGAAGGTCCCGGTTAATCGTCCGCTTGGACTTTTGGCTTTCACCTGGACCTGATTTTTGCGTGTACAACCGTTTTTCATTTCCCTGCCTAATGGGCAGCTGTACTCCGACTTCGAAGGAATCCAGTACTAATGGTACCAGTCCTAGTCTGGTTATACGTCCGTCTTGCCTTTCCTCTGAGCGCAGTCAGCAGACCAGACCCTTTGGTCACACCCACGTGCATCATTCTCTCCAGTTTCTCTTCTGACTACGCTACTTGTTCCCAAAGCGTCTTGACCACATCTGCCTTGTCATGTGTCATTTCACCACCAAGTGGTGCAGATCCAGTAAATCTGTCTTCCTGTTCCTTTCCCACAAATGTATTCCCAC
Organism: Candidula unifasciata; assembly: GCA_905116865.2. Lineage (NCBI taxonomy): Eukaryota > Metazoa > Mollusca > Gastropoda > Stylommatophora > Geomitridae > Candidula > Candidula unifasciata. The sequence continues at coordinate 4,548 of CAJHNH020006098.1, forward strand.
TACCCGTGAACTTCCAAGTGAAGCTTGCCACTCTGCTCGAAGAAACCTGTCTTCACCTTTCTCAACATGCTTTCAGAGTCTGTTACAATTACGACATCTGTATGCATATTGTTCTCTGGCTTCGACAAATAAAGTATGTACGTTTAGAATAGTGCTGTGGGGTCTGCGTGGCAAAGGGGTAAGAGCCGTTTGCTTCGAACTCTAGGTGTCGTGGTTCGTTTCATGAACGCGTTGTGCAGTTAATAAGGACAGATTTTAGAGACATTCATAAGGATTGTCACTGAACCTTTGGAGGTCAAGCTATGTGGGACGCTCTCGAGAAATGACTATCCGTTCTGTGAAAAGGGACTGACTGAGCTAGGAGGGGTAATCCAGAACACTCAAGTTGATCTTCTCGACTTTACTTAGCCTAAAAAAATTTTTTTTAAAAGCTTTACGTACAGCAAAGAATTACAGAAAAGGTGACAGCATCAGCCGAATTTACTTCAGCAAATACACAACGGAAATGCCATGGGTGTGAAACTAAAAGCTTCTTGTATTATACGAAGGTCATTATAAAATCAACCCCAGAGTGGCTAATAGAGCGACACCGTTTATTGCTTGCATCATCCAGTAGCCTTTTAGCTCACTATACACCAACTATAGTCGCATTTGTTCAATTGTTTTTCGAACCACACACGAACAAACAATGACGCCGTCATTGCCTGTAAAGCCGGCTAAAAAAATTCGTAGCGTGATTCTGTTTCTTCAAGCAGACGTTCAAAATGCTTAGCTTTGACGTATTTCTGAGCTACTGGGAACATGTAAATGCTGTATTTCTCGACAAAGACATGGGTTCACTTCATGAATGCAGAGACGAGGAAACACTGAAGAAGATTCGTAGGTCGATCCAAAACAAAAGGTGTGGAATACTCACCTACCGCGTCATTATCCTGCACTACAACACCCGCACTGCTGCTCGCACAAAAGTTTTACTTGAGCGAGTTAGTGGAATATTTCTGACACCTCCCCCCCTCCCCCTTCTCCTCCCACCCGCTTTGCTTTTTAACAGCAGCACAGAGGGCGTTTTGAGCTTTTGCCTGAAGAAAACAAATCACACGAATTTCCCCAGCTGACGGGAAAGGTAGTGACTGTCCATGTTTATTTTTTTTTTTGAGTTTCCTCAACCACTGAACTAATGCCACTGTAGGTTGGTGTGTAGTGAGCTAAAATACCACTGAATAATTTAAGCTGTTGATCGGTGTCACTAGGGTATAGCTCTCGTATATGCCCTCTTAAATAGGCTGATGGCACAGTTGTTTTGAAGTTCATACTTAGGTTGCGATATCGACTACTTTCGGTCAAATATCCCAAAAATAATAAACCCCTAATTAGTGGCCTCTTATTCTTTTCACATCAAACTAGATCCCGGAACCCCTCCCCCTCCCCCCCCCCCCCTCCCCCGCTCTCTTCCCCAACCCCAGGTTTCAATACATTAACAAGAAGAAGAAAAATCTGTGTCTATCAGTAAGTGCACATGTGCATACATTCATGTGTACCTGTGTGTACATACGTTTTTGTGTCAAGTCATGGCACAGGGCGGTTGCCCTAATTATAACTTCCTAAGAATCTGAACGGGTTGTCTGGAATATGCCGGTTGGTCTGCAAACCCGACTCAAATCTTGAAATAAGACGAAACTTCAGAAGTGGACAAATCACCAGAAATTGCAGCCGAAGTTTACTGACTGTGAACGTGAGAAAGTAGAAATGCAGATAGTGGAAAAACGTGACATGACTGATATTTGTTTCTCCATTGGGGGAAAAATATAAGATGAAATATAGGAATATGTTTAATGTGTGTTACTTTAATTTTTTTTTTTTTTTTTGCACACAGTAATTAAATTTATGTATTACGTCATGTTTTTATCACCACGTAACAGTTAGTTTAGAATATCATTGCTATATACCGGTGTTTTAATCACTGATCTTCGCTGCAATGATGTTAACTATTTAAGAAAGAGTAGTTTGGCTGAGCATTTGTTCTCTAACAGTGGCAGGTATAAGAATGTCGTTGTTCAACAATTTATGATGTAATTTCCTGATAGTCAAGTGCTTCATCCTAACAGTGTTAGCAATTTAGCCAGAAGAATCGATCGTGAATAGAGCTGTATTCTGGGAAAACAGTACCCACCCCCACCCCCCAAACACACACACAAACACACACACACTCTAACAGTATTAGGAAAGTAAAGATCCCTTTTGGCGCCTTTGGGCACATCGGGCATATGGGAAGAGCATCCCTATTCCCCAGACCAATCGGCACTAGGTGGGTAATGTGGTCAGCATTACGCCGGCCGTCTTTACTTCCCCAAGACATATATCCTGGTAGCTATAATAAAAAATCCGTGGTACGTTGGAATTACGAGTAGGACGCCACGTCTAAGCCACGCCTAAGCCACGGACGCCGCACTATAGCAGTAAATGGTGCATTAACTCCACAGACAGTGACTACAATAAAAAAAAAGATACGGCATTATTTTCAGACGGTAATTACAATGAAAAAGGAATGGTAATACCCCCCCCCCCCACACCACACACACACGCGCGCGCGTACGCACACATACGCGCGCGCACACACACACACACATCACTCAAATAAATCATTTAAAAGACAGCATGTATAAAGCGCAGAGTTAACAATCCTATCTTGATTGTCTCACGCCCATGCTCATATATTGTTTCCCCAAACTGAAGATCTAGGGAATTCACGGGCTCCTGTCGAGATAGACACCCCTATTGTTTCGCTTCACAAATAACATTACAACGGCATTTTCGAGGCGACAGCTTTCTCTTGCAGATCCACTGAAAACAGCAAATTTCTTCTAACAAGAATCGAAATTATTTGTTCAGAACAAGTTTGCATTCTTCCCTTTCCATTCAGGGATCTGATTGGGAATCTGGAGTGTTGAATACTTGTGAACTGTTATCATCACCACAACTGTCACAACAGTTATCATCATCATCATGCACATCTTCGTTATCGATATCTATGTTTGTATTCTATTAGAATCTTTACAATGAGGTGTGTTCTCTTCAACATCTTTAACAATGAAATAATGTATGAATGAAATGTCATCATTGCACGCGGGACATTAACATATGTGCTCCGTCCCCTTCTTTAGAAGCCAAGGAAGAGGTGACATGGCAATAGTTCCAGCTGCAACCTGATATAAAGTTCCCCAATGCTTCACCCTCCGTGTTGAATATCTTTCATAATCTCTACTCATATCCCGCTGCATTTTCAGTGTGTTCTATTGCACTGTCCGTTTGATCCCACAGAGCCTTTACTGAACCAAGCTCGCTTCATTCATCATTTATTTATTTATTCATTTATTCATGATATATGCTGGTTAAAGGGTAGCAGATCTTATCTCCCCCCTCCCCCTCCCGCCTATTTTCCCCCTCTCCTTTCCACACCCTAACTCGGATCACTGACAAAGACCAAATGATCCCATTTGTAAACAAAAACTGCGAATGTAGGCATGTAAAGAATGTAAGGCAAGTGAATTCGAACAGGTTTACCAAGAATAACAGTATTAGGATATAATCTTTGATAACAGTAAGTAAAGTGAAGATCCCTTTTCACGCCTTAGGCGCATCCGCATATGGGAAGAGCACCCCATTTTTTTTTTCAGACCAATCGGCACTGGGTGGGTAATGTGATCAGCATTACGCCGGCCGTCTTTACTTCACCAGGACAGCCATCCTGGTACTCATTTCAGGCTGGGTCGACATGCGACGCCCCATACCATGATAAAAATCCACGCAGCCAGCAGTGGGTTTCGATCGCGGTACATTGGAATTAGAGTCAGACTCGCAACGCCTAAGCCACGGACGCCGCTATAATCTGTATTACGTCGATTTTAGTGATAGCTATTTACAGTACAAAAGCAACTTTGTGAAAACCTGCGCATGACACAGTATATTATGTCTGACTTTCTGTCATTTTTCTTCAAACAGGCATGCTTGTCTGTCTGTCTTCTGTCTGCCTATCTGCCCGTCTTTCTGTCTGATTATTTCAGAACATTTCGGTATCTATTTCTTTTTCCCTAGAGTTTCGGTGGCTGTTTGCCTCCAAGCTTTGTTGATGGCTGTCTCTGAATGGTCGGCTGTCTGGCTGTCACGATTCGTCTCCTTCTTCCTGTCTCACCCCAAACTAGTTACACGTTTTATTTATGTTCTCTATATCTCTCTCTTGTTTTATCTCGTTACACACACACGCGCGCGCAAACTCACACACTAAGGCAAACTAAAAACAAAATGCTTATTACCGTCAAAAAAAAAAAAAAAATCTCACAGGGACGTGGTTATTAACAGGTTGTATGCCAAATTTCAGTATCGCACACCTAAACGGTTACTAAGTTGCAGATTTTTAAAATTAAGCACAACTTCTGGAGCAGCCTATAACAACATGTTTTCTAACCTGTGTGTCTGTCATGTATTCACTCATTTTCCATATCCCTTTGGAACTCTCCAGCCTTTCTCCGTGACCAAACTCCCCAACACAAATTTAGGCACAAATGTAACTGCGCCACTCTGGTCAATAAAAGCCTCCCTGTCCGTTGGGGTCAGACTGACACACACTAGCGCCAGTTGATCTGGCTCCAACCAAGCCCTCATAGGCAGCCCCTGTTCAATGATTGGCCAGCGGTTCTAACGTTTCGGTTTCAAGCCCCGACATAAATGTCGTAACCAAATGTACAGGAAAGACACTTTCTCAAAATTTACATGAGAACCAGGAGCTCCTTGATCAGAGGGCTTAGGCCTCTTATGCGACCCCGCCACACCCCCCCCCCCCCCCCCCCACCCACAGCCACCTCCAGAAAAATTGTAATGATGAGTGGTGTGGACATCTGAGAAACATTTGTAAGGAAGTAAGCTGCCGCTTAACCATGTAAACAGATTTGCTTTTCAAGTATTCGTTTATCAATTTCCTATTATTCCAATCATTTTTATCCAAAATCATCGCGTTATGTTTATGATTATTATTACGCACTTAAACTAGATATACTTCGTAAAGTCCTTACACTGCACAATTTGAAAAGGAGCCGTCATGCCCACGCACCAGAAACCTCATTCCAGTGTGTGTGTGTGTTTTTTTAAATTTGTGCTTGCTTCCCTTGAGGGTCAAAGTACAAGGAAATAAACCCTCTTCAAGCCTTAGACGTATTAGGCATATAGGGCTAGACTGATTTATATTATAGACCAATCGGCACTCGACCTGTACAGGGTCGACTTGGAAGCTTAGCTTATTGTTTGAGTAACCAATAGTCTACATACAAATAAGCCAGATCTGTAAAACAGATGTGCACCAAACTAGTACTGGAACCAGACTAAACTCCTGAAGTAGTAGAACAATTAGAGCTTTCCCCCGGATTTTACAGCCGGTGAACGTTAAAAAGAAGAAGAAGAAGAAATAGTAGTAGTAGAAGAAGAAGAAGAGGAGGAAGAAGAAGAAGAAGAAGAAGAAGAAGAAGAAGAAGAAGAAGAAGAAGAAGAAGAAGAAAAAGAAGTAGAAGAAGAAGAAAAAAGAAGAAGAAGAAGAAGAAGAAGAAGAAGAAGAAGGAGCAGTCGATTTTTTGCTAAAAATTTTGGCAGGGCAGCGCAGTATTTTCCACGCGCATCACAATACACACGGGCATCCAATCTTACTACCCAGAAAGCAGGCGAATAGAAGTCAACGTGAAAAATTTTTAGTCTTCGCCGGGGCTTGAACCTGGGACCTTCACCAATCGAGGCGGATCCCATACCCCAAGACCACTCATCCCCCTATTGCAACATAAACAGTAGGGCAAAGAAGAAAAAAAAGAATTAGATATTTTTATTATTATTACCTGTACTATCTTTTTATTTTCTTCTTCTTCTTGTTCTTCTTTTTCTTTTTCTTCCTTTTCTTCTTCTTCTTTTTCTTCTTCTACTACTACTACTACTACTTCTTCTTCTGCCTTTCTACATTCCAATGGAGCATAGGAGCCCCTAACCACCTCACGCCGAGTTGTTCTATCATTCACTATCGCCTGAAGCTCTTCCAATGTCCTCCCCATCTTTTAAACTTACTTATATTTCCCTGTGAGTTCCAATGCGAAGACATTCTAGTTATACTTTTCTCAGGTTTCCGCAACGTGTGTCACCGCTTGCGTACTATCACCACCACTCAAACTAGTATAATAGCTACAACCAACACCACTACTACCACCTCAACTACCACTTCTACCTTAACTACGGCTACGAATACCATCACCATCACAACTATGACGGCGATTAAACGTAATCTTTTTCTTCTCTTCCACCTTGTACCTCATCGAAGTGTCGGGGGGGGGGGGGGGGGGGTGGAGAGATTCAATGTTCGTTGATGAGCTCTGTTAAGAGCACTATCAAGACTGATGTTAATTTCTGTAAGGCTGTTCTTAATGTCATCACTCCATATTTTCCGAGGTCGTCCACTCGCTCTATACCCGTTGTAACGTTTTAGTGTAGCTCGCTGTGGCAGATAGTACCAGGGCATTCTTGTTAGGTGTCTAAACCACTTCATTAAATGTAACGACACCCCAATACCATTGCTAACACCGTGTCTAGACGATTGACTTATCCAGTAGGGGCATCTAATGAATTCTCCACGAGTCGATAAAAACCGTTTCTAGAGAAATGAAATCCTTAATCCCCTGTGTCCTGGGTAATAAACACCTTGCTGAGTATTGATCCTCATTGGCTGAAGACAACAGGAAAGAATTCACTATCAGGCCACTGATTGCTTCACCTTGTTTTTCTATGTTTTCCCAGAAAGGGTGGCTGGCACTTTGTATTGTAGTTTACAGCAATGCTGCGATATCTGCTCCTTTCGGTCCAATACATCTGATTTCTTATTATCCATTATTAGTCGCTTTTTACAACTAACTTGTTGTAAGGGAAACAGAAAAAAACGGAAGGGGGGGGGGGGGGTGGTGTGTAGGGGTGGGTCTATGCTTCGATTTTACTCAAAATGGGATCCCGGAAAGTACACGGGGGAAGGGTACATGTATTGTTAATGAAAGTGCTCGGCGAGCTCTAAATGATGTTCCCATGACTCAGAATGACACAACGAAACCTCAGAATGACACCTGGCTAAATATGATGTTTAAAGTATACACAGTGTTGCAAATGTTCCTGTAGCATACTATGATCAACATTTGACTGACTGCAGAGATCTGATTACTACAGGCACTGATAGATCAGTACTCACATCCAAAGGATATCATCATCTACACAGATGGATCCGTCAAACGCGGTTCAAGGTCAGCGTGGGCTTAAAAAGCCCAAAGAATGGGGAAACCAATACAAGAGGACACAGTGATTGCCAGGCAAACGAGACAACCATTACCATGGAGATAGCCGCTGCTTCTAGAGCACTAGCATGGGTATCGAACAAACGAACTTTATTTTCAAAGGGTCACAAACTGGGCACGCAGGCCCGTCTTACATTCGGCCCTTCCAAACACCTGTCTTTCGCACTGAAGCTGTATTTTATCAATAAGCATGTTATATTTATATGATAATATACATATTATGAATATCCACACACACAAAAACACACACACACACAAAAGCATGCACACACACATATCCACTCACTCACTTAAACACACCCATATACCTTCACACACACATAAACACACCCTATTCACCCACATACATACCTACATACCCACACAGACACGCTCATTCCACACACATACAAACATACAGATATACACACACACACAGACACACCCATAGAAACAAATGCAGACACACACACAAACAGACATACGCGCACATGCCCAATCACATACGCAGACACACACACACAGACACGCACACATACGACACACACACACAAACCGGCATACATACACACGCAGACACACACAGACACATATGCACAAACACACACACACACAAACACACATAGATACAATCGGAGACACACAAACACACACACACACAATCGCAGAGCACACAGCCACACAGGAAGAATCAGACTCCGTAAACATGCCTAATAAGATAGCAACAGGCGGTATGCGCTCTGAATGGAGAGAAAGCACTCCTAAATCATAATGAAACTCCCTCATCTGGATCTACACACCTGGTCATGCTGGCGTAAAGGGTAATGAGCGAGCGAACCAACTGGCAAGCCATGCACGAACGCATATGGGAAGAAGCATAGACAGAGCAGATATCATCGACGCTGTATGGACTGGGCTAGTGGATAATGACAAATCTCTAACACTAACACAATTACGTGGAATGGAAGGAAAGCATGGTAAAGGACGTCTATGCTGCCTTCGAGACCAAGATAGAAGACATTATAACTAACTTCTCATGGGAACAAGTAGTAGAAGTACCTTGGAATGGATGCTGCATAGGAGGACTGAACACGCATTGAAATGCCCAGTGTACAGTAATGTCGACTGTGATAACCTTACATAACTTGACTGACTCAAAATGAAACGGAACTTAGTACGCATGAATCTGGCGGAATCAAAATGACGGGTGACACTCAACAGAAAGGTTCACGCACTCAGAATGAGGCTTGGCTCACTCAGAGTGGCCTTTGATATATACAATATGACAAGATGCCTAACTCATAATGACCATTACATACGAAATGACCAGTGACTCACTCAAAATAGCGGGTGACACTTGAAATTACAACTGACATTTAAAAAGACAACTAACTCCCTCAAAGTGACACTAACTCTCAAAATCATGGATAGCAATGAGATGATGGATGACAATCAAAATGAGTGGTGACACTCAAAATGAAGGGTGGTACTCAAAATGATGGATGGTACTCAAAATGATGGGTGACAATCAAAATGATGAGTGGTACTCAAAATGAGTGGTGACACTCAAAATGAGTGGTGATGCTCAAAATGAGTGGTGACACTCAAAATGAGTGGTGACGCTCAAAATGAGGGGTGACGCTCAAAATGAGGGGTGACACTTAAAATGAGGGGTGACACTCAAAATGAGGGGTGATACTCAAAATGAGGGGTGACACTCAAAATGAGGGGTGACACTCAAAATAATGGGTAACGCTCAAAATGAGTGGTGACGCTCAAAATGAGGGGTGACGCTCAAAATGAGGGGTGACACTCAAAATGAGTGGTGACACTCAAAATGATGGGTGACACTCAAAATGATGGGTGACATTCAAAATGATCGGTGACACTCAAAATGATGGGTGACACTCAAAATGAGTGGTGACGCTCAAAATGAGTGGTGAGGCTCAAAATGATGGGTGACACTCAAAATGATGGGTGACACTCAAAATGAGTGGTGACGCTCAAAATGAGTGGTGACGCTCAAAATGAGGGGTGACACTCAAAATGAGGGGTGACACTCAAAATGAGGGGTGACACTCAAAATGAGGGGTGACACTCAAAATGATGGGTGACACTCAAAATGATGGGTGACGCTCAAAATGAGTGGTGACGCTCAAAATGAGTGGTGACGCTCAAAATGAGTGGTGACGCTCAAAATGAGTGGTGACACTCAAAATGATGGATGACACTCAAAATGATGGGTGGCACTCAAAATGATGGGTGGCACTCAAAATGATGGGTGGCACTCAAAATGAGTGGTGACGCTCAAAATGATGGGTGACACTCAAAATGAGTGGTGACGCTCAAAATGATGGATGACGCTCAAAATGAGTGGTGACGCTCAAAATGAGTGGTGACACTCAAAATGATGGGTGACACTCAAAATGATGGGTAGCACTCAAAATGATGGGTGGCACTCGAAATGATGGATGACACTCAAAATGATGGATGACACTCAAAATGAGGGGTGACACTCAAAATGATGGATGACACTCAAAATGATGGATGACACTCAAAATGACGGGTGACCCTCAAAATAATTGGTGACACTCAAAATGATGGGTTTACACTCAAAATGATGTGTGTTGCACAAAAAGACGGCTAACGCACAGACATTGGCGGCCAACTGAGACATTCCCACACTGGCCTACAGGTATCTTCGTAATCGTTTTGTGGTGGCTAATATAATTGTGCTATATGGCTATGTGTTTAAATTGGGCTTCTACTAGTTGTAACAGTTTGATTCTCGTCTTTCAGATATTATTCCTACATACTACAATTATGGAGAGGAATAACTGGGCGTGGGGGTAGGGGAAATAGTGGCTCCTCGAGTTCCAGTTTCATTGATCTATTATTACATTAGGTAACTTTATTCCTGAAAATCGTAGTAAGTAAAGTAAAGGTAAAGGACCCCTCACCATGTCTTAAGGCGTTTTGGGCATATGGGGCTAGACCCATATTTGATAGACCAATCCGCACTCGGTGGGTAAGGTGGTCAACAGCAGGCCAGCCGTCTTTACTTCCCAGGACTATACCTGGTACCAACTTAAGGCTGTGTCGACCTGGGGAGCCAA
>CAJHNH020006099.1:0-2500 GCA_905116865.2 Candidula unifasciata
TAACAGTCATTGTTACCTCATAACAGTCATTGTTATCTCATAACAGTCATTGTTACCGCATAACAGTCATTGTTACCTCATGACAGTCATTGTTACCTCATAACAGTCATTGTTACCTCATAACAGTCAGTTTTACCTCATAACATCATTGTACCGCATAACAGTCATTGTTACCTCATAACAGTGAGTTTTACCTCATAACATCATTGTACCGCATAACAGTCAGTGTTACCTCATAACAGTCATTGTTTTCTCATAACAGTCATTGTTACCTCACAACAGTCATTGTTACCTCATGACAGTCATTGTTATCTCATAACAGTCATTGTTACCTCATAACAGTCATTATTACCTCATAACAGTCATTGTTACCTCATAACAGTCATTGTTACCTTATAACAGTCATTGTTATCTCATAACAGTCATTATTACCTCATAACAGTCATTGTTATCTCATAACAGTCATTGTTACCTCATAACAGTCATTGTTACCTCATAACAGTCATTGTTATCTCATAACAGTCATTGTTATCTCATAACAGTCATTGTTATCTCATAACAGTCATTGTTACCTCATAACAGTCATTGTTACCTTATAACAGTCATTGTTACCCCATAACAGTCATTGTTATCTCATAACAGTCATTGTTACCTCATAACAGTCATTGTTATCTCATAACAGTCATTGTTATCTCAAAACAGTCATTGTTATCTCATAACAGTCATTGTTATCTCATAACAGTCATTGTTACCTCATAACAGTCATTGTTATCTCATAACAGTCATTGTTACCGCATAACAGTCATTGTTACCTCATGACAGTCATTGTTACCTCATAACAGTCATTGTTACCTCATGACAGTCATTGTTATCTCATAACAGTCATTGTTACCTCATAACAGTCATTATTACCTCATAACAGTCATTGTTACCTCATAACAGTCATTGTTACCTTATAACAGTCATTGTTATCTCATAACAGTCATTATTACCTCATAACAGTCATTGTTATCTCATAACAGTCATTGTTACCTCATAACAGTCATTGTTACCTCATAACAGTCATTGTTATCTCATAACAGTCATTGTTATCTCATAACAGTCATTGTTATCTCATAACAGTCATTGTTACCTCATAACAGTCATTGTTACCTTATAACAGTCATTGTTACCTCATAACAGTCATTGTTATCTCATAACAGTCATTGTTACCTCATAACAGTCATTGTTACCTCATAACAGTCATTGTTACCTCATAACAGTCATTGTTATCTCATAACAGTCATTGTTACCTCATAACAGTCATTGTTATCTAATAACAGTCATTGTTACCTCATAACAGTCATTGTTACCTCATAACAGTCATTGTTACCTCATAACAGTCATTGTTATCTCATACCAGTCATTGTTACCTCATAACAGTCATTGTTATCTCATAAAAGTTTTTGTTACCTCATAACAGTCATTGTTACCTCATGACATCATTGTACCTTATAACAGTCATTGTTATCTCATAACAGTCATTGTTACCTCATAACAGTCATTGTTGTCTCATAACAGTCATTGTTATCTCATAACAGTCATTGTTACCTCATAACAGTCATTGTTATCTCATAACAGTCATTGTTACCGCATAACAGTCATTGTTACCTCATGACATCATTGTAACGCATAACAGTCATTGTTACCTCATGACATCATTGTACCGTATAACAGTCATTGTTATCTCATAACAGTCATTGTTACCTCAAAACAGTCATTGTTACCTCATAACAGTCAGTGTTACCGCATGACAGTCAGTGTTACCTCATTAAAGTCAGTGTTACCGCAAAACAGTCAGTGTTAGAATAATAAGAAAACTCCACAGGAGAGCATACACAGTAGGAGTCTACCGGTCATCAGTAGAAGATCCTCCATCGACAATTGTTTCGGCCCGTTACCATCTTAAACAATCTCGGAAGATAGGCCAACCTGGGTCATGACACCAGGCCCCAGTATTTCCTGCTGCGCTTAATCGGACACGTACGGACGAGACAAAGGTGATTGTTCAACAGGTACTGGTGAGATTTCAGTGTTAACATAGAAAAGGTAGAACCAACGACTATTCAAAAGACCTGACTCTAACAAGGAACAAATTACAACGTATAATAATAGTACGTTGACCATTTCTATGCTGATGTATTTTTAAAACCCTCAAAACGTCTAATAACTCTCTCTCTCTCTTTCTTGATCTCTATCTCTCTCTCTCTCTCTTGCTCTCTCTCCTGCTCTCTCTCTCTCTCTCTCTGTGTCTTGCTCTCTCTCTTGCTCTCTCTCTCTTGCTCTCTCTATCTTGCTCTCTCTCTCTTGCTCTCTCTATTGCTCTCTCTCTCTTGCTCTCTCTCTTGCTCCCTCTCTGTCTCGCTCTCTCTCTCTTGCTCTCTCTTGCTCTCTCTCTTGCTCTCTCTCTCTCTATCTTGATATCTCTCTCTTGCTCTCTCTCTTGCTCTCTCTCCCTTGC
>CAJHNH020006099.1:5000-15003 GCA_905116865.2 Candidula unifasciata
AACAGTTCGTGGCACTGTCGATCTGTAAAATTACTTCTCGATACCCCTGTCAAACTTGTAACATTAGCATAGCTTACTGCATTGTCATGCTGTAACTTTAACAAATATTTAACACTCGCAAATCGTAAACTACTTCCAAATGTACACTGTTTTTCTAATAACCTTCAATGCCAGTGAAGAAAATAGTTTCCAACAAAAGAGGAGATGGCATTTTAATAGCACTTTGTTTCCTAAACTGGCATTTATGTGAACCATTGCATACACAACTATTTTTATAAACTTTTATTTCGTTCGGTTATGTTTGTTGGTTGGTTTGTCAGCGTCAGTTTTTGCGTTCGATTGTTGTTTAAGTTACAGTGCGTTAGAGATTCCGATAAAATCCTTGTAGTAGAATCAGAAGCGTCTTCTGAATACTGTTTAACTTTTCTCTCATCTTCTCGATAAAATCACTTTGCGGACCTTGTAAGGTGGTGTGTGATATCTCAGTTCCTGAATGTCTGGAACTTTTTGCAGGTCGTCGTTGACTAAAGAATATAAATATCAAAATATATTAAAATCAAAAACCACATATTGTAAAGATAGACTGCAAGACCACATTAACAGCTTAAACCCAGCATGCAGTAAATACAACATGAAGATCAATGCAAACAAAACCGAAACAATGCAAGTTAGTAAAACCCCTGCCCCACTACACATACAGCTGAATGGTTCTGCTCTGAATCAAGTTATGGAGTTTAAATATCTAGGAAGTATGATCACAGAAGATGGTAGAATTGACAGAGAAATAGAAACCAGATGTCAGAAAGCAAGTGCACTTATATACCAATTGTCACCAATATTAAAACATACAAGCATAACTGTGAGTGCAGAGAGACACATTATAACAGCATATTCATTCCAACATTAAGCTACCAGTGCCAAACAGGGACACTATCTAAAGCCCATATACGCAAAATCACCACCTGCGAGATGAGGTGCCTGAGAAAAGCAGCCAACATAACCAACAGAGATTGAGTAAATAATGAAACTATCAGGCAAATTGTGGGAACGACACCTTGTAATAAATTCTTTCAGAAACAGCAGATCAAGTGGTTTGGCCATCTCGTTAGAATGCAGCAAGATCAAATACCATCACAAGCACAAAATCTCATAAGTTCAGCTACAAGAACAAGAGGGCGGCCGCGGAAATATGGATCGACAACATTAAAGACACTCTACGCCCTCATGGCATGACAATAGCCAGTGGCAGCAACGTGCACTGGATCGCAAATTATTCCTCCCCACGTCGCTTAACGGCAGAAGTGGTTTATGATGATGATGACATAATTTAAACATGAAGTGGGGATAAGTTATCGCTCAGGTCTTATTGAAAACGACTGTAAGAGGTATAACCAGTCCCTTTCAACTATGTATATAAATTCTCTTTCTAAGTATATATTTATATATTGTATAATATTTCTAGTATATTATTTTTTTATTTCCACTCGACATATTATTATTAAATATTATTACCATCATCACCGTTATTATTATAATTATTATTATTATTATTATTATTATTATTATTATTATTATTATTATTATCATCATCATCATCATCATCATCAGCATCATCATTAGTTTAATGTTCTGAGTGGCAAATATATATAATAAACTGCTTTAAATAATATACATGTAATAACACACTTTTCAAGATAATTTTTATACATGGTAAAAGGGAGCCTTTTAATCCTCTTAGAAAACTGCGAAGCCTAAAAGAATTTAAGGGGGACTAGGGGAGCTCAGGGGCTTGTGTCCATATGTTCGGCGCCTCTGTGTGTGTGTGAGTGTGTGTGTGTAAGTGTGTGAGTGGCTGGGTGGGTGTGGGTGTGTGTGTGTGTGTGCATTCTAACTAAAAAGCAAACACAGTTTTCACCACGAGCAAACGTTATCAACGAAACACAGGGAAGAGATTCTCGGGCGTATGTGTAGAACGCACACGGTTATTTTCTTCTTCTTCTGCACCTTTAGTGACTGTAAACTCCTGCGGAAGTCCTAATTGTTCGTCCACTTCTGGACTTTCGGCGTGACTGGTCTATAAAATAAATGTCTAGTCCTATGATACGACTGTTAAAGTTAAAGTCGAGATGCACACGATACACCTGAAGTTGTGGAAAAGGGTTCTTTACCTGCCTGCTAACTCTGGACTGAGACTTGTCTCAGAACTTAAGCTGTGCATGCACATCCGTTTTACATATCTGACTTATGTGTACGCAGACGGCTGGCTACCCGCATCTCGTGCAGATGCACTCAACAACAACAAAAAACTGTAAGAGTAATGATGATAATAAAAATAAAAATAATAATTAAAATAATAATAGTAATTAACAATAACAATAATCATCTGTTGTATGGCAAATAAATATAATTATATATCAAAAATAATGTGAAACGTATAGACAGGTAGTTAAAAAGAGGACTTATATACATGGCTATGGGAGCCACTTACCTCCCTTACCAATCTAAGTGAGTTGGGGGGGGGGGGGAAGAGTCTCAGCTGTTCCAGTAAAAAAAATTTCTGATGGTGCCAAATGTGCCCTAGCACCATGAAACATGCAGCTGTACATTTAACTATAGATTTGTACAACTATACGTTCGTGCAAGCGTACGAAGCAGGCAGACAGATAAAAACTGTGAATTGGCAATGAACTTTTTCGGGATTAAAACACGCACAAAATTAAACTATAATATAATTAAATTAAAAACAGCACAACCACCTATAATATAGCTTACCGTGCTAGTAAAAATATATATGAAATTTAAATCGCTGACATTAAATGTCTTAAAACTTTATGGTAATAACCCTTCGTCTTCTTCTTCGTCCTCCTTCCTGTCTCCATTCGTCTGCTTCTTTGTCTCATTCATCGTCTCCTCTGTCATCTCTTCCGTCGTCTGTTCCGTCGTTGTCTCCTTCGTCTCTTGTTACGTCCCTTCTCCTCCTCCTTGTCGTTATCGTCTTCTTTTTTCTTCTGCTTCTTCATCTCCCCTTATACTATTACTACTAGAATCACTAAAACTACTACTACTACTACTACTACTACTACTACTACTACTACTACTACTACTACTACTACTACTACTACTACTACTACTACTACTACTACTACTACCACTACTGCTGCTGCTGCTGTTGATGCTAATAATAATAATAATAATAATAATAATAATACTGCTACTACTACTACTACTACCACTACTCCTACCTACTACTACTACTACTACTACTACTACTACTACTACTACTACTACTACTACTACTACTACTACTACTACTACTACTACTACTACTACTACCAATGTATCATTTTTTTTTCTCTTTATACACAGGTATATGACTCGATGGAGCCTATGCTCTCAACCTGTCCTTTTGCTATGGCATGCAATTCACCACAAGTCTTACCCATGTGTTTAACTGTAACCTTTTGTTTCCTTGTCAGTGTGTTTCTGTTCTGTCTTTATTTCTATGACCCTGTAGGTTCTAGTGTAAAGCCTCTCTAGCTATATTCTAAAGTTTAACAATATTTTTGTGTGTGTCTAACGCTGAGGTCTTTTCATCACCTCTTGGTCCGCTGAAATTTGTTTAGTTCTCTTCAAAACCTATTCTGTCACGCTATTTAATTCCGTTTATTTTGCGCAAGCTTTAGTTAGTGAATGTTTGTAGTTTCTTAGTGTTTTGGTTGTTCTCCATGTTTCCACTCAGTACAGAAGTACTGATTTTAATTAGAATTAAATATAATAATTTAGAATTAGCTTTAATTATCCTTGACATCTACAAATTTCCTAGAGCTGTGAAAATATCTATTGAACTTTGTATTCGTATTTTAAAGTCACTATCAGTCCCTTCCTCAAACTAAGTCTAGTTTATTTTCTGTCAGTTTATTGGGACGACAATTGTGGAGTGTGTGGTCACAACGTGGACAACCAGTTCTCTGAGTGAACAGATTTCTCTCAACGGATTGACAGGTCAACTTGTACCTACCCATGTGGTCTCGTAATTCGTCTGTAAAACCATATCTCTGCGGCTTTCACATAATGTTTCCCTAATCGGCTGATTGTCCATGATTCACATCTGTACTCTAGGATTGGCTCTGTACGTGTTCTTTGCGTTTCCTTAAAACTCTGTCCACTCAATTTACAAAAACAGATAGCATACAAAATTCCTTACACTGAGAAATGCGGCTTTTCTTGAGATATTTTAATGTCTGTTTAATACATTTTCCTTCCACTGTATCTAGACGTCTAAATCCTTAAATCTATCGAATCTCTTCAGACACGTCCCAGTGATTCCTAAATTGCATTTCGAAGTATATTTTTTTTCTTTGCAATCAACATTACTTCTGTTCGTTCAACGTGTTTTGTTTTTTTAAAGTACGGAAAGCATATTTTGCTTATCAAAATAGCCCGACAAACGTATTTACAAGTACTGAGTAAATGTATAAGAAAGAGGCAGAAATACAAATGTACATACTAAGCAGCAGATTCAGGGATGTACAAACAACCAATCTGGCAATAATTAAACCATAAATACACGTAACTACGAAAGGGACAAGTTGAATGGAAACGGGTAGTGATGGGGGTTGGGTACACAAACTGGAGATTAATTGTATTTATAAGAAGAAAAAAACAGATTACATTAATTACTTTTCCTACAAGTGCAGGCATTGATAAAGATACACGTAAACTGGGAAAGAGAATCAATACAAACAATTTCAATGTACGGGCAGTTTAACAAACAAAAGAGATGCAAATTGCTGAGTCGAAACGCTGCCGTTTCGGAGATTGAATTAAACGTCAAATTAAACTCGGGGAAGCCAAAATGATTAGTAATGTCCCAAGACAAGACACCCCATGAATCTAATATCTGCTTGCACATGAGTTCTTATTAACCAGGCAAAGCAGATTACATTGAAAACAATTTATTATTATTATTATTATATTATTATTATTATTATTATTATTATTATTATTATTATTATTATTATTATTATTATTATTGCAATGAAAAGTATCTTT
The DNA here is from genome assembly GCA_905116865.2 of Candidula unifasciata. Lineage (NCBI taxonomy): Eukaryota > Metazoa > Mollusca > Gastropoda > Stylommatophora > Geomitridae > Candidula > Candidula unifasciata. The sequence goes on from CAJHNH020006099.1 coordinate 10,053, forward strand.
ACTAAACTAATTTGTTTCGCCAGCTCTCTAGTTTAGGTCGTTTGTACTGAAATTTATTTCTGGAACAAAACAAATGTTCAGAAATGGACGAATACCTAAAACTTTCCGCCAGAGATTACAGCTGGTGAACGCGAAGAAAAAGAAGAAGAAGAAGAAGAAGAAGAAGAAGAAGAAGAAGAAGAAGAAGAAGAAGAAGAAGAAGAAGAAGAAGAAGAAGAAGAAGAAGAAGAAGAAGAAGAAAGAAGAAGAAGAAGAAGAAGAAGAAGAAGAAGAAGAAGAAGAAGAAGAAGAAGAAGAAGAAGAAGAAGAAGAAGAAGAAGAAGAAGAAGAAAAAGAAGAAGAAGGAGAAGAAAAAGAAAAAAAATGTGATAATGATGATATTGATATAGAAGAGATAGAATGCATAAATAGGATGACGATGACGGTGATATAATGAGGATGAAGAAGAAGAAAAAGATGATGATAATAATGATGATCATAGTGAATTGGTCGAAGATGAAGATGATGATATAGACACAGAGACAGGCTATTATCTGATCTATGAGCGGAGCTTCGGGAACTTTTATGACATCCGTGAAAAATAAATGTGCCCATTACAAAGCAGGCCAGTCTAAATCAAAACGTACAGCGTAAAGTCCTGACAGCAAGTGTTGGTGGCCACGGACGTTCAGTGCAGAGATAGCAGTGAAACAAGGAGCAACGACAAAACGAGAATATGGGGAGTGCTCAAGGAGCGGAGATGAGCACTTGGTCTGTCATTTTTTTTTTTTTAAAGAACCTTTTTCCACGCATTTAGGCGTAAAGGGCATATAGGGTTAGACCTGTACTTTTAAAGACAGATCGGCCCAAGATAGGTGATGTGATCAGCATCACGCCGGCCGCCTTTACTTCCAGGGACTGCACCCGGTACCCACTCAAGGATGAGTCGACCTGAGAGCCAAGGTAATTTTTTTTAAAAAGTCAGGCTTCGCCAGGGAGCGAACCCACGACCTTGCAATCCGCGGCGAGCGCTAGTCGCTCCGCCACAGGGGACTCCCATCAGTATCTTTACACATTATTTAATGGGGTGGGGGAGGCACATGGAGTTTAAGATGGTTTGAAGCGCGTAGTAATACTAGTAAGAGTTGCCGTGGTGTAGCCGCTAGACGTTCGCCTGCGAATCGGAAGGTCGTGGGTTCGGGTCTGAACTGAAACGGGCTTTCTTTCCTTGGCTCCCAATTCGACCCAGTCCTGAGTAGGTACCAGTACAGTCCTGGAAAGTAAAGGCGGACGGCGTGAAGTTGACCACATCCCCCACTACGTGTCGATTGGTCTATCAAATATAGGTCTAGCCCTATATGCCTAATACGCCTGAAGGCGTAGAGAATTGTCCTTTAATTTACTTTAGTAGTAATAATAGTGATGCGATAATGTGCTGAATAACAAATAGATGTGTAATGATAATATAATATAATGTTAACGTGGGCAAAAACTACATTTTGCGAAATGAAATGTCTGAGAAAGGTCGCCAGCCTATCCACCCAAGGTAACTGAAATAAGACACTTACTCTACCACCGATTCCATTATTTTTATTATTTTGTTGTTTTTCATTGTTGTTATTTGTATTATAATTATATTTAATTGTTGTTATTCTTCTTCGTCTTTGTTTATCGGATGTAAGTTCGGGGGGGGGGGGGGGGGGGAGTCATGGTTGTTCGTTTATTTGGACTTTGGCTTTGTGCCAGGGCCTGAGTTGTGTGTGTATATCCGTTTTACTGGCTTATTGTGTGGTTGGTTGTTCCTTGTCGCTCGGGCTGATGCACTCCAACTTCGAACGAAACTATTGTTATTCATCTGCGACCTAGTCGCTTATTAGATTGCCGGTAGACGACTTTGTCGTCGGACGAAACAGTATTTAGGTCCGTCTCTTTGATCGCATAAACACTGCAAGAGTCCTTTTCAGGGCTACTTATTGACAACGAATAAACAAACGAACGAACTTTCTTTTCAAAGGGTAACAACTAGGCCACACAGGCCCGTCTTTCATTCGGCCCTCCTAATCACCCACAAGCAATGCTAAGCTATTTTAAATGGCGCAAAAAAACCTAGTCAGAATTATAACCTAAAGGTCCCCATTCGGGATTGCTGGTTAATGGTGACGATTTGAAGAAAAAAAAAAGGGGGTGGGGGCACAGCAACAACAATGTTATTATTACTGCTATCATTATTATTATTTGCTAGTAACATTATTGTTCTTGATGTTATTATTTTAACTACTAGTATTATTAATATTGTTATTTTTTTGTTATTATTGTTTTGTTTTACTTGCCAGCCCTGTGAGTTATCTGTTCGAATGTTCATGAGGGCGAATTTTAAGTAATTATGACAGTTGGTATATACTGCATGGGTATAAGATCATCTCATTTACAGTCGGTGTGTTTATATGGTGCTTTGACAATACGCTCTTTCCGATCATTTTACGGCATTTCTAATCAAGTACCTCTTCTCCAAAATGGTTCTTCTGCGTTTAGCCCTTTTGCTATGATTTACAGCTAGGCTGCGATATTAACCGCAGACAACTAATTTCAGCTAACCAATAATCTGCTTTTAGGTGTATTTTAGGGGACGGTGGATATATTCTTATTCAGCTAAAAATGAGACTCTGAGACCCACATAGTGCGAAAATGGTTCTATGCTTTTTCTAATAAAAGTCTTTTAAAAACAATGTTTTTTTTTTTTTTACTGATTAAACGCATTGTAGATTGAGCTTCATTAGCTGTATACAGGGGCAAACACTGTCTGTTTGTTCGTCCTAATGTATACATTCCCACAATGCATGCCTGAACACCACTGCAGATAATAGGTGTATTACTCCCCGGTTTAGCATGCAGATAAAGCATCGTCGTGGGAAGAATGAAACCCAACCCTTACTAGGAATGCAAAGCCGAGCCCTGAATTGTTTATTGATGGAAGCCCCTCCGATGCACTATTCGGATCAGTTGCGTACACAAACTGTGACCCTGGGGATTGGCGCGCGTGTTGCCTCTAATATAAAGAGATCTGCAGGAGTGTGTCACGTGATATGCCACTGATATCACTAAATAGATGAGGCTTTTGACTGCACTCCCTGGAGGTGGACGTGGAGAGGGTCTAGGAGATTTGAGGAGGTCGGACGTCGAGCCGCTGTGGTAGAAAGTTTTGGCACCGATGATAGCCAAACACAATATGTTTATGCAGTGGCATGTCAGCAAAGGTCGGTGTGTTGAAGAATTGCAGTGCTTTGAGGATAAGGGCTTGAAAATATCTTTTACATTTCTTATCTTAGGCTATACAATTTTGAAGCATTCTCAATACATGGTAAAAACCTACCTGCCTGTCAACCTACTGAGTTACCTTCACAGTAGTAGTAGTAGTAGTAGTAGTAGTAGTAATAGTAGTAGTAGTAGTAGTAGTAGTAGTAGTAGTAGTAGTAGTAGTAGTAGTAATAGTAGTAGTAGTAGTAGTAGTAGTAGTAGTAGTAGTAATAGTAGTAGTAGTAGTAGTAGTAATAGTAGTAGTAGTAATAGTAATAGTAGTAGTAGTAGTAGTAGTAGTAGTAGTAGTAGTAGTAGTAGTAGTAGTAGTAGTAGTAGTAGTAGTAGTAGTAGTAGTAGTAGTAGTAGTAGTAGTAGTAGTAGTAGTAGTAGTAGTAGTAGCAGCAGCAGCAGCAGCAGCAGTAGTAGTAGTAGTGGTCGTAGTAGTAGTTTTGGTGTGATATTATTTGCAGAAGCAGTTGTAGTAGTAGTAGCAGTTGCAGTAGTAGTAATAGTAGTGGTAGTAGAATTAGTAGTAACAGTAGTAGTAGTAGTAGTAGAAGTGGTGGTGTTGGTGGTGGTGGTAGTAGTAGTAGAAGTAGTACTAGCAACAGCAGTAGTAATAGCAGTTGTAGCTATGGTATTAGTAGAAGTTGTAGTAGTAGTAGTAGCAGTAGGAACAGCAACATCAGCAGTAGTATAAGTTGTAGTAGTAGTAGTAGTAGTAGTAGTAGTAGTAGTAGTAGCAGCAGCAGCAGCAGCAGCCAGCAGTAGTAGTAGTAGTAGTAGTAGTAGCAGTAGCAGTAGTAGAAGTAGCGGTGAAGTAGAAGTGGTAGTTGTAGTAGTTAAAGCAGAAATGGGAGTAGTAGCAGCAGCAGCAGCAGCTGTAGCGGGAAGTAGAATTAGTAATATTAAGCAGAACGTAAAGGACCTTTGTTACGATAAAGGTATTGTAAACACACACATATATACAGATATATATAAAACGGAAGTTACTAATCAGTTTTGAAATGGATTTCATGAGTATTATAAACCAGCGATTTTGGAAATGGTACCAATAACATATTGACACCACACACGCCATGCTGCTGAAGATAACAATATTACATTATCGTATAGTGTTATCAGTGTAGCAGACGTTGGTGTCTGTGGTTACGGTCAGCCTCCATGACAACCGACTCTAGCACGAGAATGGAGACAGGGTCATTCGCAGCGGTCTTCAAGAAGATTTGTCAGATAAGGTTAACGAATCGATGTTTTTAGGATGCACCACAAATTTTCAAAATGAGCCATCATCTCTCCTCTCTCCCCTTCCCTCTTTGGGGGCACTGTAGCTTAAAAGTGGTGATAGTACACACTGTGAGTGCTAATTTGTTGTGCTTAAAAAATCTGCTACAACAGCATTAGCCTAGCGGTTGCAGTTTTTTTTTTTTTAAGAGAAAAAAAAAAGTGTGTGGGGTGGGGGGGGATGGGGGGGGGGGGTGAAATTGCATAAAATTTGGGGTCAGGACTGTAGATGGCTATAGTCAAGGCCGGAAGTCTGACCTACTTTTATAAATCTGTAACACAGAAAACTGTGCTGTGTACATTGTTGAAATGTGGCATGCCAACCCGTTAATATCTTTGGGACTGTGTAGAAGAAGGAATTTACAACATTAACACATATATACTTTTTACT
>CAJHNH020006100.1:0-14999 GCA_905116865.2 Candidula unifasciata
TCGCTAGGCGACAAGCTTACTAAATTTGGTGATGTAATATATGAACACTGCTCCCGCGAGTTCGGGACAGTAGTTAAGGCACAGCCGGGTGCCAAGCAGAATACTAGCAGGAGGCAGAGGGACATTCTGAAGTGTCGGGCAGACAAGAATGCCCTCAGAAAACAGTTCAAAGCCGCTACGGGCAGCGAACGGGAGGGGCTGTACGAAGTGTGGGTGCATTTAAAGAACAAACACAGTGCCCTCTGTCGCGCCGAGCGTTTCTGTAACAACAGACGAAGAACTAAAAGGGAGCGAGAGAAATTCTTTAGGGACCCGTATCAGTTTGCCCGAGGTCTATTCGAGCAACCGAAGTCTGGGACTCTGGTTGTCAGTCAGAAAGAACTTGAGCTACATCTAAGCAAGATGTACTCTGATAAGAAGAGGAGAGAGCCTCTTGATGACAATCCAGAGATCCTTAGCGGACTCAAACAGCCTTCGGTGCCGAAGGTACCATTTAAAATGGTACCTCCCCTTTGGTCTGAGGTTGAGGACGTTGTGAAAAAAGCCAGCGGCAAGTCTGCCCCAGGTCCGAACGGTGTCCCGTACGTTCTTTACAAGCGTTGCCCGAAAATCCTAAAAATGCTTCACGTCTTGTTGAGACAAGCGTGGATCCGCAATCACATATGTCCAGAGTGGTCAAAGGCAAATGGGGTCTACATTCCCAAAGAGCAGGACTCGAAGAGTCTTTCCCAATTCAGGCCCATCTCGCTGTTGAATGTTGAGGGTAAGATATTCTTCTCAGTCATGGCTCGCCGGCTCACACAGTATCTGATGACTAACAAGTACATAGATACGAGTGTTCAGAAGGGTGGTATTCCAGGCGTTCCTGGGTGCCTTGAACACGCGACCATGATCTGGGAGGCTATCCAGAGAGCCAAGCATGAGAGAACCAATTTGCACGTTATATGGTTGGACTTAGCCAACGCCTACGGGGCAGTCCCCCATAGGCTACTGTGGCGAGCCCTTCGCATGTTTCACGTACCGACACAGATCAGTCAAATGGTCGAGCAATATTTCTCTAAGTTCGCTTTGCGCTTCTCTACCTCGACGTTTACCACGAGGTGGACTGAGTTGCAGATTGGGATAGCTATGGGGTGTACGATCTCACCTATACTGTTTGTCATGGCAATGCAGATCATGTTAGACGGGGCGGCCGGCTACGGACTGGGCCTTCAAATAGGGGATCACTGGTTGCCGCCACTGCGCGCATTTATGGATGACACGACTATTATAACGGGCAGCGAGGAGTCTGCCCGCACGATCCTGAATAGATTGGACGCGGTGGTCCAATGGAGCGGTATGCAGTTCAAACCGCAGAAGTCGAGGAGTCTGTCAATCCATAAGGGCAAGGTGTCGGCGACCAGTTTTACGGTGGCAAGGAACAAGATCCCTACGGTTCTGGAGGAACCGGTGAAGAGTCTCGGTCGCGTTTACGATTCGAAGTTATCTGACAGAGCGGAAGTCCGGCGAATACATGAGTCACTGGCTACAGGCCTGCTCGCGATCGAGCGATGCAGGCTGATCGGAAAATTCAAGGTATGGTGTCTCCAATTCATGTTGATTCCGAAGCTTCTATGGCCACTGCTAGTCTACGAGGTGACGATGACTGCAGTTGAAGCCATGGAAAAGAAAATCAATACAGCCTTAAGAAAGTGGATTGGAGCACCGCCTTGTCTGACCGACGTGGCTCTGTATTGTAAACAGGCTAAGCTGGTACTTCCGTTCAAGTCAATAACCGAAGAGTTTAAAGTCGGCAAAGTTAGGCTCGCCATGCTTCTGCGCGAGTCCTCAGACCCAAATGTCATCGCTGTCCAGCCCGCTCTAAAGACTGGCCAGAAGTGGAGAGTCCTCGATGCGATTGAATCTGCTCAGAACGCACTAAAATTGAAGGAGGTGATGGGTTACACACAAACCGACCGTCGAGGCCTAGGGCACGGGAAAGTCAATTGGTGGTCAAAGGCCTCAGCCAAAGAACGCCGAGACATGGTGATACAAACGGTGAGGGACAACGAAAACGAGGTTCGGGTTCAGAAAGCAGCCCAACAGTCGCAGCAGGGCCATTGGGTCAGCCTGGAGAGCGCATTGCCTAGAATACTCACATGGGGTGAGATCTGGCGGATGACCCCGCTGCGACTGAGCTTTATCGTTCGTTCGGCGTACGATGTATTACCGTCCGGTGTTAACATGGTTAAATGGTCTGCGACCAACGATCCGACTTGCCCGTTGTGCAAATCAAAGCAAACTCTTGAGCACGTCCTGTCCGCGTGCAGGAAAGCCCTAGGTCAAGGCCGATATACCTGGCGCCACAACAAGGTGCTAAAGGAGTAGCAGCCGTTGTCGACCAGGCTAGAATGAGGGCTAATGCCAGAGCCAGTTCTAGTATCGTCCCCATTCGTTTCCTCAAGGCTGGGCAGGTTCCAAAAGGTAAGGTCAACAAAAACGCATTCGCTCCATCTGTGCTAGACTCTGCGAGGGACTGGTTACTGGCGGTTGATCTGCCAGGACATGAACGGTATCCCGAGTTGATCCGTAAAACCGGCCTGCGACCGGACATCGTTCTCCATTCTGCGCAAAAAACGGCAACTCATCCTGATTGAGTTGACGGTCCCGTTTGAGTCGCGGATGGAGGAGAATCATTTGTATAAGCTCGAGAAATACAGTGATTTAGCAGCCGGTTTGAGGAGAAACGAGGCTTACACAGTGCGGGTATTTGCCGTCGAAGTGGGAGCGAGAGGCCTCGTTTCCACTTCGCTCTACAATGTGGTTAAAGAGTTAGGATTGCGCGGTAATGAACGGAAACGGGCACTCAAAAAACTTGGTGAGGTGGCCGAAAGGGCATCCAGCTGGCTTTGGACGCAGCGCAACAACGTAGGGGACGGGCCTCGGTGAGCTGGTCCGGGTATCTAGTGGAAAAGAGTTTCTTATCCCTTTGAAAAGTCCATCGTGTACGAATTGTCTGCCAGTGTCTCTCTGCCAACTGCTAATAAAAGTCCAAGATGTGTCCGGTAAACCAAAGTAAGCTTGTCGCTCGGTCGTCCAGGCATGCGGACTGTTCTAATTACGCTGCCGTGGCGGCTTCTTATCTCACAGTACCTCCTTCGAAACCACCAAGTCGTCTTGTCTCTGGCCGAAAGTATAACACCATCCGGTAATTCTGTGCGGCGGGGAAGCAGCCCTGAGCTTCATGAACTCAGGTGGGCCCACCTCCGAATACGTTTAGGAATCGTGGGCCGAAACGTGTGTCGAAAGAGGATAATTTCTACTGATGACTGTAGATCCCCGCTGTACTTGCTCCCTGTGAGTTTATTCTTATAATGGGAGCAACAATTGAGATAACATAAAAATGACCACAAGTGACATTTTTATAGAATTTATGACTTTCGCGTTTGGCCAAAATCATATTTTCCAAAAAGTTGCCAATTTAGTCTCAGTCTATCATTTCACACTTGACGAGATACTCTAGATGAGAAATTGGACACTTTGGAGCTCATAGGTGACAGAAAAATAGATAAGATAAAAGGGAAAAACAAATTTTACGAAGAAATGTTCCTAACAACTTGTTTGTGTCCTACCACTAAACAGTGAGTCCCAGACAATTATTTTACACATGAATAGACACGCTAGATGCAGAGTAGTTAAACTGGATGTCTGATTTGGCATTTTTGTACAATCTGGGGGCAACAATTGAGATAACATAAAAATGACCACAAGTGACAATTTTGCAGAATTTATGCCTTACGCGTTTGGCCAAAATCATATTTTCCAAAAAAGTTGCCAATTTAGTCTCAGTCTATCATTTCACACTTGACGAGATACTCTAGATGAGAAATTGGACACTTTGGAGCTCATAGGTGACAGAAAAATAGATGAGATAAAAGTGAAAAAACAAATTTTACGAAGAAATGATCCTAACAACTTGTTTGTGTCCTACCACTAAACAGTGAGTCCCAGGCAATTATTTTACACATGAATAGACACGCTAGATGCAGAGTAGTTAAACTGGATGTCTGATTTGGCATTTTTGTACAATCTGGGGGCAACAATTGAGATAACATAAAAATGACCACAAGTGACAATTTTGCAGAATTTATGCCTTTCGCGTTTGGCCAAAATCATATTTTCAAAAAAAGTTGCCAATTTAGTCTCAGTCTATCATTTCACACTTGACGAGATACTCTAGATGATAAATTGGACACTTTGGAGCTCATAGGTGACAGAAAAATAGATAAGATAAAAGTGAAAAACAAATTTTACGAAGAAATGTTCCTAACAACTTGTTTGTGTCCTACCACTAAACATTGAGTCCCAGACAATTATTTTACACATGAATAGACACGCTAGATGCAGAGTAGTTAAACTGGATGTCTGATTTGGCATTTTGGTACAATCTGGGGGCAACAATTGAGATAACATAAAAATGACCACAAGTGACATTTTTGCAGAATTTATGCCTTACGCGTTTGGCCAAAATAATATTTTCCAAAAAGTTGCCAATTTAGTCTCAGTCTATCATTTCACACTTGACGAGATACTCTAGATGAGAAATTGGACACTTTGGAGCTCATAGGTGACAGAAAAATAGATAAGATAAAAGTGAAAAACAAATTTCACGAAGAATTGTTCCTAACAACTTGTTTGTGTCCTACCACTAAACAGTGAGTCCCAGACAATTATTTTACACATGAATAGACACGCTAGATGCAGAGTAGTTAAACTGGATGTCTGATTTGGCATTTTTGTACAATCTGGGGGCAACAATTGAGATAACATAAAAATGACCACAAGTGACATTTTTGCAGAATTTATGCCTTACGCGTTTGGCCAAAATAATATTTTCCAAAAAGTTGCCAATTTAGTCTCAGTCTATCATTTCACACTTGACGAGATACTCTAGATGAGAAATTGGACACTTTGGAGCTCATAGGTGACAGAAAAATAGATAAGATAAAAGTGAAAAACAAATTTTACGAAGAAATGTTCCTAACAACTTGTTTGTGTCCTACCACTAAACATTGAGTCCCAGACAATTATTTTACACATGAATAGACACGCTAGATGCAGAGTAGTTAAACTGGATGTCTGATTTGGCATTTTGGTACAATCTGGGGGCAACAATTGAGATAACATAAAAATGACCACAAGTGACAATTTTGCAGAATTTATGCCTTACGCGTTTGGCCAAAATAATATTTGCCAAAAAGTTGCCAATTTAGTCTCAGTCTATCATTTCACACTTGACGAGATACTCTAGATGAGAAATTGGACACTTTGGAGCTCATAGGTGACAGAAAAATAGATAAGATAAAAGTGAAAAACAAATTTTACGAAGAAATGTTCCTAACAACTTGTTTGTGTCCTACCACTAAACAGTGAGTCCCAGACAATTATTTTACACATGAATAGACACGCTAGATGCAGAGTAGTTAAACTGGAATGTCTGATTTGGCATTTTGGTACAATCTGGGAGGCAACAATTGAGATAACATAAAAATGACCACAAGTGACAATTTTTGCAGAATTTATGCCTTACGCGTTTGGCCAAAATAATATTTGCAAAAAAGTTGCCAATTTAGTCTCAGTCTATCATTTCACACTTGACGAGATACTCTAGATGAGAAATTGGACACTTTGGAGCTCATAGGTGACAGAAAAATAGATAAGAGATAAAAGTGAAAAACAAATTTTACGAAGAAATGTTCCTAACAACTTGTTTGTGTCCTACCACTAAACAGTGAGTCCCAGACAATTATTTTACACATGAATAGACACGCTAGATGCAGAGTAGGTAAACTGAATGTCTGATTTGGCATTTTGGTACAATCTGGGGGCAACAATTGAGATAACATAAAAATGACCACAAGTGACATTTTTTGCAGAATTTATGCCTTACGCGTTTGGCCAAAATAATATTTGCAAAAAAGTTGCCAATTTAGTCTCAGTCTATCATTTCACACTTGACGAGATACTCTAGATGAGAAATTGGACACTTTGGAGCTCATAGGTGACAGAAAAATAGATAAAATAAAAGTGAAAAACACATTTTATGAAAGAAATGTTCCTAACAACTTGTTTGTGTCCTACCACTAAACAGTGAGTCCCAGACAATTATTTTACACATGAATAGACACGCTAGATGCAGAGTAGTTAAACTGGATGTCTGATTTGGCATTTTGGTACAATCTGGGGGCAACAATTGAGATAACATAAAAATGACCACAAGTGACATTTTTGCAGAATTTATGCCTTACGCGTTTGGCCAAAATAATATTTGCAAAAAAGTTGCCAATTTAGTCTCAGTCTATCATTTCACACTTGACGAGATACTCTAGATGAGAAATTGGACACTTTGGAGCTCGTTAGTGACAGAAAAATAGATAAGATAAAAGTGAAAAACAAATTTTACGAAGAAATGTTCCTAACAACTTGTTTGTGTCCTACCACTAAACAGTGAGTCCCAGACAATTATTTTACACATGAATAGACACGCTAGATGCAGAGTAGTTAAACTGAATGTCTGATTTGGCATTTTTGTACAATCTGGGGGCAACAATTGAGATAACATAAAAATGACCACAAGTGACAATTTTGCAGAATTTATGCCTTACGCGTTTGGCCAAAATCACATTTTCCAAAAAAGTTGCCAATTTAGTCTCAGTCTATCATTTCACACTTGACGAGATACTCTAGATGAGAAATTGGACACTTTGGAGCTCATAGGTGACAGAAAAATAGATAAGATAAAAGTGAAAAAACAAATCTTTTACGAAGAAATGTTCCTAACAACTTGTTTGTGTCCTACCACTAAACAGTGAGTCCCAGACAATTATTTTACACATGAATAGACACGCTAGAGTGAGAGTAGGTAAACTGAATGTTGATTTGGCATTTTTGTACAATCTGGGGGCAACAATTGAGATAACATAAAAATGACCACAAGTGACATTTTTGCAGAATTTATGCCTTTCGCGTTTGGCCAAAAATCATATTTTCCAAAAAAGTTGCCAATTTAGTCTCAGTCTATCATTTCACACTTGACGAGATACTCTAGATGAGAAATTGGACACTTTGGAGCTCATAGGTGACAGAAAAATAGATAAGATAAAAGTGAAAAAACAAATTTTACGAAGAAATGTTCCTAACAACTTGTTTTGTGTCCTACCACTAAACAGTGAGTCCCAGACAATTATTTTACACATGAATAGACACGCTAGATGCAGAGTAGGTAAACTGAATGTCTGATTTGGCATTTTTGTGTTGCCACATTTAGTCCTCAGTCTATCATTTCACACTTGACGAGATAACTCTAGATGAGAAATTGGACTCTTTGGAGCTCGTTGGTGACAGAAAAATACGATGAAGTGAAAAACAGTTTTAAACGACAAATTTGTGACGAACACTTGTTCCTGTCGCTCCACCACATAGTCCCCACCCCCAATTTTCTACAGCTGAGTGACAAGCTCCCCCCCTAAGTTTGTAAACTAATGTCGGGACACGGCGTTAGGTACAGCTAGATGCAAGAATTTATAGCCCCGCCTGCTCCCAATGTCATTCCCTGCTGTTGATTTATGCCTTTTGTCCCGCTTTAGGGGCAAAAAATATGCGCAAAAACTTGCTAAATGGCCTCAGTCTATCATTTTCCACAGTTTCGATACTGCGTGATGCCCACTCCTCCTTGGAGCCCCCCGTGAATATTTGCAATAATCAGCCAATGAAAAGTCCCTGGCGCTATCTTTCACACTTGACTTGATTCCTAGAGGACTTGCGTCCTCGGTGCCCGCAAACTCGCTCGCTCACCGTGCAATTACTTTACACATTTTACGCCGCCTTGTTCCTATGCCCCCTAGTTAACTGTCTCCCCGTCTGCTTGCGTCCCCGACCCCTTATGTACGATCCCCCTGCCCTCAATTGGAATACAACTAAAGATGTCCACTGCTGACCACATTGTCTTTTGGTTCCAGCCTGGGGGCCCCCTTGCGATCCATCCCATGCCCACCCAAGTTGACATTTATTCGACTCAGTCTTGCCTTTCGCGTTTGGCGGATACTCTAGATGATAATTGGCCCCCCGTTGCGCCTTTGGTGAAACCGCGATCCTAGATAATGAAGTGAAACGCAAATCTCTACGCTCAGCCCTTGGCCATTTGGCGCTCCTCGGTGCCCGCCCCTCAACATTCAGTCCCACCGTTAGTTAGCCATGAATTCAAGCCGAATGTAAATAGGTAACGCAATTGTCTTGGTTGGATCCCCCTACCCCTTGCGTCCCCGGCAATAAGTTTCTTGTCCCCCTGCCTGACCCGTCGCGAGACATGGTCCATGACTGTCTGCCTTTGGCATGTTTGCCAAAAATATGGGCCCCCCTTGAGTCCCTCCCTGCCCACCCCTTGACCCCTTTCCGGCAGGCATTTCTCCTTAGTCAGTTGGCCCCCACTCCCATTTTGGAGCCCACACGTTGCCCTTTGTCTCCGTCTATCATTCCCCTTGCCGCGCAAATTCGCTCCGAAGATTGGCCCTTGGCGCTCTATTGGTGCCAGCCCCCCTAGCTCCGATCCTGCTAGTCCCCCATGTTCCGCCGAAAGGTTTCTTCCCCACGCTCGATTTGGTTCGTAACCCCCCTCAACTTTGCGTCCAGCTCTTCTTTACAATTTGCTAGCCCACGTCGCTCGCAGCGTCGGTCCCCTGCCTGTCTGAATTTGGCCTTTTATGCCCCTCTGGGGGTTTTGACAAGTAATAGTTGCTACATACAATGACAATTAAATTTGTCTTTTGTCTAATATTCTGCTTCGTGACGAATACACCATGCCTGATAAATGCCCCCGTTGGAGCTTCATTTCGATGACCCTCTATCATTTCACCTTGCCGCGCTCACAATGTGAGCAATTGGCCCCTTTGGCGCTCGTTGGTGCCTGCACCCCTCGCTCCGTCCTTCCCAATTATGCCCCCCACGATGTTTCACGCAGATGCAGTAGTTAAACCCCGATGTCCTTTGTGTCATTTTGTAACCATTGTGTCCCCAGCCCTTTCCCCTGCCATGCCACGCTCGGCTGTCGCAGTAGTTAATGCCTTACGCGTTGCTGTCTGCTTGCCATTTTCTCCCTCTTGTGGCACCCCTTGCGCCCATCTATCTGGCCCCCCGGCCTTTTTCCCGGCCCTTTCTGCTTTCGCGTCTGGCCCACCTCCTCTTTCCCCCACGTTGACTAAAAAAATTGATAAGATGAAAGTCATTTCCCAAATTTTGCCGCGCTACTCTCGCTGCTAACTCGCCACTTGGCGTCTCGGTCCCCTAATCATCGCTCCGTCCCACGGCCACCCTTTTTGCGACCCCCGTTCCCCCCCCCCCTTTAGAGTAGTCTAACCCCCACCCCTGTGCGGATTTTGGACCCTCTTTTCCACCTGGCAGCCCGCTCGCTGCCGAGTCGTGACCACAATGGCGTGCTGCTTTGGTAATTTGTCCCCCTCGCTTTTGGCCAGCCTTGCGAAACTCCCCCTGACCCCCCCCGTTGCCCCTTTTGCCGCCTTCTGCATCCGCCTTTGGCATTCTCCCTTGCCCCCGCCGCCCCCTTTCGTCTCCGTCTAAATTCCCCCTCTTGGCCGGCGTCACTCTAGCTGCGAACTGGCCCTCCCTTTGGCGCCCCGTCGGGACCGCCCCCTCGCTCACAGGTCCCGTGGCCCCACACTTGTCTGAAGCCTGTTCCTCCCCCTTTTGTGCCCTCCCCTCCCCTGCGGTCCGGCCCCTTCTTTTACACCGCTGAATACCCCCCGCTCGCATGCCGCGTCGGTAACCCTGCCTGTCTGATTTAGCTTTTTTGTCCCCCTTGGGGCCCAACAGTGCGCTCACAGTCCGCTGCCCCACCTGCCATTTTGCCCGCCTTGCTGGCCTTCGTGTTTGGCCCCAATAATCTTTTCCACCCACGTTGCCACTTTCGTCTTCCGCTCTAGCAATATTCACACCCTGCCGCGACCTCTAGCTGATACATTGGACACTTTGGAGCTCGTTGGTGACAGAAAAAAAAATAGATAAGATAAAAGTGAAGAAAACAAATTTTACGAAAAGAATTTGTTCCTAACAACTTGTTTGTGTCCTACACAACATTGAGTCCCAGACAATTATTTCACACCATGAATAGGACACGCTAGATGCAGAGTATGTAAAACTGAATGTCTGATTTGGCCTTTTTGGGTCAATCTGGGGGTCAAACAATTGATGATAAACATCTAAAAAAATGGACCACAAGTGACATTTTTCCAGAAATTTATGCCTTTCGCGTTTGGCCAAAAGTAATATTTTTCAAAAAGTTGCCAATATTTCGTCTCAGTCTATTATTTCCCACTTGACGAAGATACTCTAGATGATAAATGAGACAATTTCGCCGCTCGATTGGTGACAGAGAAAAATAGATAATATAAAAGTGAAAAAACAAATTTTACGAAAGAATTGTTCCTAACAACTTGTATGTGTCCTTACACTAAACATTTGCGTCCAGACCAATTATTTTACACATGAAAATATACACATAGATGCAGAGTAGTTAAACTGGGATGTATGATTTGCACATTTTTTGACACCCCCCCCCCAATCGGGTGGCAACAAATTAGTGATAAAATAAAAAAAAGACCACAAGTGACAATTTTGCAGAATATATGCCTTTCCGCGTTTGGCATAAATCATATTTGTAAACAGTCTGCCAAATTTTAGTCTCAGCTCTATCCTTTCCACACTTCGACGAGCTTACTATAGATGATAAATTGGAATCTTTGGTGCTCGTTGAGTGAAAGAAAAAATAGATAAGCTAAAAGATGAAAATCAAAATTGTACGAAAGAAGAATTGTTCATAACAACGTGTTTGTGGCCTACCACTGACATTGAGTCCAATACTATTATTTTACACATGAATAGCCACGCTAGATTGCAAAAGTAGTTAAAACTGGACGTTGGATTTGGCATTTTTTGTACAATTGGGGGCAACAATTGAGATAAAATAAAAATGACCACAAGTGGACAACTATGCAGAATTTATGGAATTTATGCGTTTGGCAAAAATCATATATTCCAAAAGTTTGCCAAAATTTAGTCTTCAGTCTATCATTTCACATTTGGACGAGGATACTCTAGATGATAAATTGGGACCCACGTTGGAGCTCGTTGGTGACAGAAACACTAGATAAGATAAAAGTGAAAAAACTAATTTACGAAGAAAGAATTGGTTCCTAACAACTTGTTTGGTTACCTACCAATAACTATTGAGTCCCCAGACAATTATTTCTGCACCATGAATAGACACGCTCAGATGCAGAGTAGGTAAACTGAATGTTTGATTTGGCATTTGTTAAAATCTGGGGCCACAATTGACTAGGAAATTAACAACATAAAAATGACACCACAAGTGACATCTTTTCCAATGAAAGTATGCCGTTCGCCGTTTGCCCAATCATCATATTTTTCAAAAGTTTGCCAATTTAGTTCGGTCTATCATTTCACACTTGACGAGATTACTCTAGATGATAAATTGGACACTTTGGTGCTCGTTCGGTGAACAGAAAAAGTAGATAAGATAAAGTGGAAAAAACAAATTTTACCGAAGAATTTCGACTAACAAGTTGTTTGTGTCTTACCACCTAAACATCGAGTCCCAGATAATTATTTTTACACATGGATAGCACACGCCTAGATGCAAGAAGTAGGTTAACAACTGAATGTCTGATTTGGGCCATTTGGGTACCATCTGGGGGCAAACAATTGAGATAACATAAAAATGACCACAAGTTGACAATTTCTCAGAATGTTAGGAAATACAGCGTTTGGCCAAACAAATATTTGCAAAAAAGGTGCCAATTTAGTCTAGGTCTATCATTTCACACTTGACGAAGATACTCTAGATGATAAATTTGGACACTTGGATCGCGTTTGTGACAGAAAAATAGATAAGATAAAAGTGAAAAACAAATGTTACGAAGAATTATGTCCTAACAACTTGTTTGTGTCCTACCACTAAAACATTGGAGTCCCAGACAATTATTTTACACATGAATATGACACGCCTAGATGCAGAGTTTAGGTAAACTGAATGTCCGATCTGGCATTTTGGTACAATCTTGGTGCAAACAAATGACAAGAAACAACAAATGACCCCAAGTGACATTTCTCAGGATTTATGCCTTAAGCGTTTGGCCAAAATCATATTTTCCAAAATTTGCCAATTTATTCTAAGTCTATCCTTTCACACTTGACGAGGATACTTTAGAGGATAAATTGGGACACTGTCGGATCTCGTTTGTGACAGAAAAATAGATAAGATAAATAGTGAAAAACAAATTTTACGAAGAATTGTTCCTAAAAATCTTGTTTGTGTCCTACCACTAAAATAGAGTCCCGACAATTATTTTAAACATGAATAGACACGCTAGATGCAGAGTAGGTAAACTGATAGTCTGATTTTGCATATTTGGTACAATCTGGGGGCAACAATTGAGATAACATAAAAAATGACCACAAGTGACAATTTTCCAGAATTTATGCTTTCGGCGTTTGGCCAAAATCATCTATTTCCAAAAAGTTGCCAATTTAGTCTCAGTCTATCATTTCACACTTGGACGAGATACTCTAGATGATATAAATTGGACACTTTGGAGCTCGTTGGTGACAGAAAAATAGATAAGATAAAAAGTGAAAAAACAAAAATTTTACGAAGAATTGTTCCTAAAAACTTGTTTGTGTCCTACCACTAAAACAGTGAGTCCCAGACAATTATTTTACACATGAATAGACACGCTAGATGCAGAGTAGTTAAACTGGATGTCTGATTTGGGCATTTTTGTACAATCTGGGGGCAACAATTGAGATAACATAAAAATGACCACAAGTGACAATTTTGCAGAATTTATGCCTTACGCGTTTGGCCAAAATAATATTTGCAAAAAAGTTGCCAATTTAGTCTCAGTCTATCATTTCACACTTGACGAGATACTCTAGATGATAAATTGGACACTTTGGAGCTCGTTGGTGACAGAAAAATAGATAAGATAAAAGTGAAAAACAAATTTTACGAAGAAATTTCCTAACAACTTGTTTGTGTTCTACCACTAAACATTGAGTCCCAGACAATTATTTTACACATGAATAGACACGCTAGATGCAGAGTAGGTAAACTGAATGTCTGATTTGGCATTTTGGTACAATCTGGGGGCAACAATTGAGATAACATAAAAATGACCACAAGTGACAATTTTGCAGAATTTATGCCTTACGCGTTTGGCCAAAATCATATTTCCAAAAAAGTTGCCAATTTAGTCTCAGTCTATCATTTCACACTTGACGAGATACTCTAGATGATAAAATGGACACTTTGGAGCTCGTTGGTGACAGAAAAATAGATAAGATAAAAGTGAAAAATCCAATTTTACGAAGAAATGTTCCTAACAACTTTGTTTGTGTCCTACCACTAAACATTGAGTCCCAGACAATTATTTTACACATGAATAGACACGCTAGATGCAGAGTAGTTAAACTGGATGTCTGATTTGGCATTTTTGTACAATCTGGGGGCAACAATTGAGATAACATAAAAATGACCACAAGTGACATTTTTTCAAGAATTTATGCCTTTCGCGTTTGGCCAAAATAATATTTGCAAAAAAGTTGCCAATTTAGTCTCAGTCTATCATTTCACACTTGACGAGATACTCTAGATGATAAATTGGACACTTTGGAGCTCATGGTGACAGAAAAATAGATAAGATAAAAGTGAAAAAAAACAAATTATTTTACGAAGAAATGTTCCTAACAACTTGTTTGTGTCCTACCACTAAACATTGAGTCCCAGACAATTATTTTACACATGAATAGACACGCTAGATGCAGAGTAGGTAAACTGGATGTTTGATTTGGCATTTTTGGTACAATCTGGGGGCAAACAATTGAGGTAACATAAAAATGACCACAAGTGACATTTTTTCCAGAATTTATGGCCTTTCGCGTTTGCCCAAAATCATATTTTCACAAAAAAGTTGCCAATTAGTCTCAGTCTATCATTTCACACTTGACGAGATACTCTAGATGATTAAATTGGACACGTTGGAGCTCATGGGTGACAGAAAAAAATAAATAAGATAAAAGTGAAAAACAAATTTACGAAGAATTGTTCTCTAACAACTTGTTTGTGTCCTACCACTAAAAACTATTGAGTCCCAGGGACAATTATTTACACAGGAATAGACACGCTAGATGCCAGAGTAGTTAACTGGATGTACAGTCTGATTTGGCATTTTTGTACAATCTGGGGCAACAATTGAGATAACATAAAAAATGACCACAAGTGACAATTTTCCAGAATTATGCCTTACGCGTTTGGCTAAAATAATATTTGCAAAAAAATTTTGCCAATTTAGTCTCAGTCTATCAACATTTCACACTTGACGAGATCTCCTAGATGATTAAAATGGACACTTTGGAGCTCGTTTGTGTTGTGACAGAAAAAATAGATAAGATAAAAGTGAAAAACAAAATTTTACAAAGAATATTCCTAAAACTTGTTTGTGTCCTACCACTAAAACATTGAGTCCCAGAACAATTATTTTTAACACATTAATAGACAAGCTAGATGCAGAGTTCATTCATTCAGTAGCATGTCCCTCGCGGAACCTCGCTGCCATTAACAAACCCTCCGGAAAAAACTTCCTATCCTGAGCAAGATGTCCTGCGTCTGATACAACCCCATCTGGAGATCATTCTGCCACATCCTGTCCACCCATCTTCTCCTGGCCTTCCTCTTCCTCTCTTCCCAGGCATATACCCCTCCATTATTGTTCTCTCTAGACTTTCCGTGACGTTTCAAGTGACAAAATATTTCAATTTTCTTTGTTATTGGTTTACTAGCCAACCCTCTTCAATATTCCGCTCTTGAAGTATGGATGCATTATTCTTTTCTTTACCCAAGATATCTTAGAACCTGTCTGTATCATTTAATA
>CAJHNH020006101.1:0-17500 GCA_905116865.2 Candidula unifasciata
ACCCACTTTCCTGTCAATGTAGTTAGTTAATTGTTAGGTTGGCTGGGTTAATGGTTGGAGGGATGGAGGTATTAATGGCTGGAGGGATGGAGGGATGGATGGATGGATGTATTAGTGGTTGGAGGGATGGATGTATTAATGGTTGGAGGGATGGAGGGATTGATGTATTAATGGTTGGTGGGATGGAGGGATGGATGTATTAATGGTTGGAGGGATGGAGGGATGGATGGATGGATCTATTATTGGATGTAGGGATGGATGGATGGATGTATTAATGGTTGGAGGGATGAAGGGATGGATGTAATAATGGTTGGAGGGATGGAGGGATGGGTGTATTATTGGTTGGAGGGATGGAGGGATGGATGTATTAATGGCTGGGGGGATGGAGGGATGGAGGGATGGATGTATTATTGGTTGGAGGGATGAAGGGATGGATGGATGGATGTATTAATGGCTGGAGGGATGAAGGGATGGATGTATTAATGGTTGGATTGATAAATGGGTGGGTTAGTGGTAATGTGGATGGATGAATGAATGGTTGGGTGTGTAAATGGTTGGGTGGGTGAGTGGAAAGGTGGATGGATAGATGGGTGGATAGGTGTATGGATGGGAGGGTGGATGGGTGGGGCGATGTAGCGATGAATGCATGCATCGATGATAATTGGATGGATAGATGGGTTGGTGGGTGGAAAATGGGTGGGTTGATAGGTTAATGGATAGATGGTTGGATAGAATTGTGTATAGATGGGTGAATGGATGCATGGGTGGGTAGATGTATGAAAGAATGCATGCATGGATGGATGGGTGGGCGTGTAAATCGATTTGCTAGTGGGTGTTTTATTGGATGGACTGATGAATGGATGAGTCGGTGGGTGAGTAGGCGGATGAGTGAATAGATAGTTGGGTGTATGGATGGGTGAGTGGTGACTGAGCTGATGTATGTGTGGATAGATGTATACATGGATGATGGATGGGTGGATGATTGGGTGAACGAATGAATGGATGGATGGGTGGATAAATGGGTGGGTGGGTTAAATGGTAAATGGATGAATGGATGGATTTAAAATGGGTGTATGGATGCGTGAATGGGTAGATGGATGGGTGGCTGGTTTTTATCTTTTTAAGGATGGTCAGTTGGTAGACTGTTTATGTGTTTGGAGAATTCGATTGTCAGTTGGTTGATTATTTAAATGATTAGCTAGTTGTCTCGTTAGCTAGTGGGCTGTTATTGCGTTGATTGTGTGTTTGCTTGGAATATTGGTTGGTTAGTTGGTCGACTCGTGGTTAGTTTGTCACTTAGTTGATTAGTAAGTTCTAGGGCTGGTCATTTTGTTGACTGGTTCCTAGTTCATCTGGTTCATTGCAGACATCCTCTGGAAATTGAATGTTAAACTTTGAAGTTTGGTGCATTACTAGTCTGGATTGCATGAGTCCTTCATGGAGCTCCTTTCTATCCGTTACTAGTTGGTGTAGACATCTTAATAAAAATAATATTTGGAAGCAAAGGTAGTACCTTATATACCTGAAAGGTGTGAAAACTGATAATAGAATTGTACACATGTGCACAAAATTTAAGACTGCCGAATCAGCCATGTGCACAAGTGGACTGGCGCTTGAGACAAGAGATCACGTCCGCTAAAACTGTCACAAATACAACATTTTAAAGCAAATTTTCTAACCAGGAGAAACACCGATTGAAGCCAAAGTTTACGGATTGGTGTGTGATCGGCTCTGTGGCTAAGTCGAAGCGAACGCTTCCTAATGCCGGGATGCCAGGTTCGATCCCAGCTGCAGACCATGCGCCTTGCGTTAATTTCGACAGTGGTATCAAGAAAGCCGACCGTCCAGAAGCAATGGCAAACTACTGGACGTAAATTTGCCTAGAAAAACCAAACAGCCAGGGTCTCTTAGAGTTGGTTCTGCAACGTCCTGTAAAGGATATGCAACTAACCTTAGTGTAAATTACAAAAGATAGTGAAGTTCATACTAGAGACAACGAGAGAAATCATTGCTGATATCGATAATCTGTTTCGAGCAAACGAAAGAAGAAGAAGAGAAAGAAGAACTGTAGATCAGATAAGTGTCTGAAAAAGCACCATAATTATAACCAAGGCTACATAATTAGGGTAAACGATGTGGTTATTTCAGTGTTCTTTCGTGAACTTGCCTAAGACGGTGGGCGTTTCTGAGGCCAAAGACGGCGGACGTTTCTGAGGCCAGAGACGGCGGACGTTTCTGAGGCCAAAGACGGCGGACGTTTCTGAGGCCAAAGACGTTGTATGTTTCTGAGGCCAAAGACGACGCATGTTTCTGAGGCTAAAGACAGCGTATGTTTCTGAGGCCGAAGACGATGTGCGTTTCGGAGGGCAAATACGGCATATGTTTCTAAGGCCAAAGACGGCATATGTTCTAAGGCCAATGACGACGTATGTTTCTGAGGCTAAAGACAGCGTATGTTTCTGAGGTCAAAGCGACGTATGTTTCTAAGGCCAATGACGACGTATGTTTCTGAGGCCAAAGACGGTGGACGTTTCTGAGTTCAAAGACGACGTATGTTTCTGAGGCCAAAGACGGCGTATGTTTTTGAGGCCAAAGACGATGTATGTTTCTGAGGCCAAAGACGGCGGACGTTTCTGAGGCCAAAGACGATGTATGTTTCTGAGGCCAAAGACGGCGGACGTTTCTGAGGCCAAAGACGGCGGACGTTTCTGAGGCCAAAGACGATGTATGTTTCTGAGGCCAAAGACGGCTTTTGTTTCTGAGGCCAAAAACGATGTATGTTTCTGAGGCCAAAGCGGCGGACGTTTCTGAGGCTAAAAACGGCGTTTCAGTGTTGTGACATCAGACGACACAACTGTACAGGACCTTTGACGACATACCTTTCAATGGCCTTAGACGACATACCTCTATATGGCCTGAGAGTGTATACCTTTTAATGGTCTTAAACGGCACGCCTTTCAATGGCCTGAGATGATATACCTTTCCATAGCTTAAAACGACATACCTTTCAATGGCCTAAGAGGACATACCTTTCAATGGTCTGAGATAGATTACCTTTCCAGGCTAAAGACGATATACCTTTCAATGGGCTATGAGGACATACCTTTCCATAGCCTAAGACGACATACCTTTCAATGGGCTTTGAGGACATACCTTTTCATGCCCTCTAACAACATACCTTTCAGTGGCCTAAGAAGACATACCTCTCCATGGTCTAGTAGGACATACCTTTCCATGGCTTTGGACGACATACCTTTCATTGTCTAACCGAGGATCGCTTTCCATAACCCAAGAAGGGGATAACCTCCCATGGCGTTAGAGCGATATATTTTTCCAAGATCAGAAACAGCAATACCTATTCAAAATCCAAAAGGGTAAAACTATTTTAAAGGCCTGTAATAATAACCTTGTCTTATTGTTGTGCTTATAGAGTTCCAGATTTATGGCTTTTTTTCCACTTGAAATGTTCTGACAACTATGTCCTAGAGAGGACATACATATTATTTATATACATATTATAACAGACAAGAGATTACATAAACGTTTCAGATTTCATCATTTATTTATTATTAAAATGCATATTTATCCCGATCTATGCGTTCTTATCCTGTTTTCATCGTGTCGGATTACCATGATATTATCGCTGTTTTTGTTGACTTATGGTTTCTCCATTTCTTATCGGTAAACACACTGGTGTTATTCCTCTCTCTTCATTTTCTGTGGATCCAGCAAGGAGGGATGTATGAGAGAAAAACACCGAAGAGTGTATAATCAGTGTGCTACAGGATCAGTTAGCATCTTCATCTGAAGACATTGGGTGCGCGAGACTGAGCACCTATGGGTATGTCCAGTGTGTTATGATGTTGATTCTTAAATCAGTAGATCGTCATTTTGTGTTTTATTTTATTCTGCTCTCTCCGTGTTGTTGCTAGGCTTGATGCTGTGTATGCTAAATTGTGAAAATTATTCTGTTAAAGTATCGAATTCCTCCACCTCTTTTTTCTGCCTTTCTCTATGGGAGTTCGAACCCAAGGCCTTCGTATCAGCAGGCGACCGGGTTTATCTCATGCCTGTTCATGATATCTTCTTTGTTTAAAAACTTGCGAATATTTCTAGGTCGGCCTGCATGGCTTAGGAGTTGCGAATGCACTTTGATAGTCGATTCGATTCCCAGCCGCAAGCAGTTTGGCAACAGATTGCGTTGCGTTAATTGCGACAATGGTATTGAGAGCCGACAGTTGCGAGACAATAGTAAACGTGGAAAAACAATGCTGAGGTTGACTGTGCAGCGTCTTGTAAAGAATACACAATTAACAATATATATATATATATATATTTCAACAACGATTAAACCTGTCTGTTTTTACCAGGGCAGCCTTAAAGACTGAACCACCTCTTTCTGAGTGCAGAGTTCCAGGCGCAGGTGACGAATCGCGGAAGCTTCGAGATATCTTAGCGTTCTGCCATTGGTTGACGTATGAAGGATTTAAAACGCGTTGTTTTTAGTTACAACGTGTCCAGATTTTAGAAGATGGCGTGCTATTGCACAGAGGTGATCTTTATGGCCATTATTCTCATTTTGATTATTATTTTTCATGGCTTTTTTCACCCATTTATGTAATTGTTACTGTAATATATACCTGACAAGATACAGCGAAATATGCCAGGCAATAAATTGTGCAATCTATTGTGTCTTCTTTATTTCAATTTACAACGGGGAAACATTGCTTAGAATATAAAATGTCACACTCTAAACAGTAATAACATAACAGCCGGGGGAAATAAAACAGTCTGGGCGTAACGGAAATGAAAGCGGGAAGACGAATATGAAATTTTAGGAAAATAATTAGTTAGACAAACAAAATGTCACGTTAGACATCATATTTGTGTGTGTGAAAAGTTCGCGTAATTCAGGTATGTGTGCGCGTGCGCTAGTGAGTCTGAGCGAGCGCGTTGTGTATGTGTGAGCGTGAGTGTAGGCATGTGTATATTTGTGTGTGTGCTTACGTATGCGTGTGTTCGTGTTTGTGTGTTAGTGCGTGTATGTGTGTGCGAGTGCAAGAGTTCGTGTGTTTGCGTGTATACGTATGAGTGCCTGTGTGTTAATGTGTGTATGTGTGCGTGTGTGTGCAATTTTGATAAATAAATATAATTTGCTTTAAATATAAAATACAGTTGTCTTTTGACAGATGAGTGCTCGGAAGGGCCGAATGTAAGACGGGTCAGCGTGCCCAATTAGTAACCCTTTGGATATAAAGTTCGTTCGTTCGTTTTTCACATGATTAAGCAGAAGATTTTGGCGGTCCACGTGAACTCTTCCGTGGCCCACCAGTGGAGCCATGGGTCACGGCCCGAAGAATACTAATCAAAAAGACCAGTTTTATGAGTTCGGAAAAGTTAAGACAAAAAATATAGGACAGTATGAGTTTAAATAATAATTCAGATATAATAAATAAATGTTAACAGCTGTCTACGCTGGAAAGTAGACCGGTGTATTCTTCTTCTTCTTCTTTTCTCTACTTCTGGAATGCCCCACGGCGTCAGGGTAAAAAGAGAGCTTTGGAAAGGGCCCTTCGGTTTGCTTCGTATATAATACTTTTCAGCTTCTCTGATATTTCTGCGGTCCATTTTTGTGTGGTTGACCTCTCAGACAGTTGTGTAGCTTCTAAACTAAATAATGAACGTGTGGCTAGTTACATTGTACAGGACGAGTGAATGATCTGTGCTAATCTTTGTTTTTGTCGTCCCCTGCTCCTTCTTGGAGAGCTAATCATCCCATAATAAAATAATTACGCTTTCAAGACAAAAAACATACCATCCCCAAGAGCTGCGGTCTGTAAAGGTCTTGCTACGTGGTTGTAAATGTGGCAGTAGATTTTAGGTTTAGACGATGGAGCAACATCTTGGCACAACGATAGTAAGCCATAAGAGCTCCGTTCTGCTTGTGACTCAAGCCTAAGTCCGTAGAATCTCAGCGCAGTGCACCGGCGAGGGTCCTGAAATACTTTGGGTAGATTTTTAGCTCAAAACGTTTGCCCGGGCAGCGCCGTTATGCTACTCTTTTTCGATTTCCAACTGCCAAGGGATTATTTTACGTGCGCAAGAATACACACAAGCGTCCGATCTTACTACCCAGAGACCAGGGCAAATTACTAGAAGTCCTCGTGAAAAGAAATCCCAGCCTTCACTGGGGCTTGATCTCGGCACCTTCAGTGTCATCGAGGCGGACGCCATGCCTCGAGACTACTGACTCCATAAGGGAAAATGAGGGAAAGGGGGAGGGCAGAATATAGCCAGTAACCGGCAGATAGTGGTTGATCGATATTTATGTAAATCAGTCGGCACTCGGCCGGTAATGTGGACAACAAATGACCTACCATATGTTACCCTATGATATCTTCTTAGGAGCGGTTAGAGTGTAAAGCTCTCTTGCAGGAGAGTCGGGTTCGACCTCGCTAAGATGATGAAGTTTTCTATAGAGAGGCATATTAACTCATCCTAACTTGCACAGTCCGTGGTGGCAGCGCTAGCCATAGGGCTGTAGATGCTCAGGCTAACGCCCCCCCCCCCCACCCCGTCTACGCCGCCCTAAAAGGGGCTACAATTTTGAATGATGAATCAAGAATCGATATCATAGCACTCAGGACACACCTATAACGCTTCGTCCCCATCTTCAGCAGCAAGTGAAGAGTTCTAATTCCATTCGTACCAGTGACTGTCTGTACATCCGTCTCGCATACATATATACATACATACATACATACATACATACATACATACATACATACATACATACATACATACATACATACATACATACATACATACATACATACATACATACATACATACATACATACATACATACATACATACATACATACATACATACATACATACATACATACAAAATTACATACATAAATACATACATACATACATACATACATACATACATACATACATACATACATACATACATACATACATACATACATACATACATACATACATACATACATACATACATACATACATACATACATACATACATACATACATACATACATACATACATACATACATACATACATACATACATACATACATACATACATACATACATACATACATACATACATACATACATACATACATACATACAGACATACATACATACATACATACATACATACATACATACATACATACATACATACATACATACATACATACATACATACATACATACATACATACATACATACATACATACATACATACATACATACATACATACATACATACATACATACACACATACACAACACACACACACACACACACACACACACACACACACACACACACACACACACACACACACACACACACACACACACACACATACATACATACATACATACATACATACATACATACATACATACATACATACATACATACATACATACATACATACATACATACATACATACATACATACATACATACATACATACATACATACATACATACATACATACATACATACATACATACATACATACATACATACATACATACATACATACATACATACATACATACATACATACATACATACATACATACATACATACATACATACATACATACATACATACATACATACATACATACATACATACATACATACATACATACATACATACATACATACATACATACATACATACATACATACATACATACATACATACATACATACATACATACATACATACATACATACATACATACATACATACATACATACATACATACATACATACATACATACATACATACATACATACATACATACATACATACATACATACATACATACATACATACATACATACATACATACATACATACATACATACATACATACATACATACATACATACATACATACATACATACATACATACATACATACATACATACATACATACATACATACATACATACATACATACATACATACATACATACATACATACATACATACATACATACATACATACATGCATGCATGCATACATACATACACACACACACACACATACATTCATACATACATACATACATACATACATACATACATACATACATACATACATACATACATACATACATACATACATACATACATACATACATACATACATACATACATACATACATACATACATACATACATACATACACACACACACACACACACACACACACACATACATACATACATACATACATACATACATACATACATACATACATACATACATACATACATACATACATACATACATACATACATACATACATACATACATACATACATACATACATACATACATACATACATACATACATACATACATACATACATACATACATACATACATACATACATACATACATACATACATACATACATACATACATACATACATACATACATACATACATACATACATACATACATACATACCATACATACATACATACATACATACATACATACATACATACATACATACATACATACATACATACATACATACATACATACATACATACATACATACATACATACATACATACATACATACATACATATATATATAGATACATACACACACACACTTATGCATTCACACTCTCATACTTTCCCATACACATTCCTATTCACACATTGACATATACATAGACATACTCATACATATACCTGCGCTCATAGGCCTGCATACTCACATGTGACAGATGCATTTGTACCTATCACTAGCCAGACGCAGATACGTTAGCCTCTGAACTAATCCACCTCCAACAGAGATGGAGCCAAGCATAGCGCACAAATCCAAGGTGTGAATAAACCTCTCAGCGACTACTTTATTGCCCTGGAAAATGTAATCCTAATGCAGAAGAAAAATTTTTACTAAAAAAAGATCACGGTACTTTGTGATAAGTACGGTCATACTGAACCGGCAGTTCTCAAACTGTGGGTGCCTCGAGTGTATGCTACGGGTGTCGTGAGTGTATGCCTGGGGAGGGGGGCGCGAGTGTATGCTAGGGGTGTCGTGAGTGTATGCTATAGGTGTCGTGAGTGTATGCTAGGGGTGTCGTGAGTGTATGCTAGGGGTGTCGTGAGTGTATGCTAGGGGTGTCGTGAGTGTATGCTATAGGTGTCGTGAGTGTATGCTAGGGGTGTCGTGAGTGTATGCTAGGGGTGTCGTGAGTGTATGCTAGGGGTGTCGTGAGTGTATGCTAGGGGTGTCGTGAGTGTATGCCTGGGGTGCCTCGAGTGTATGCTAGGGGTGTTGTGAGTGTATGCTAGGGGTGTCGTGAGTGTATGCTAGAGGTGTCGTGAGTGTATGCTAGGGGTGTCGTGAGTGTATGCTAGGGGTGTCGTGAGTGTATGCTAGGGGTGTCGTGAGTGTATGCTAGGGGTGTCGTGAGTGTATGCTAGGGGTGTCGTGAGTGTATGCCTGGGGTGTCGTGAGTGTATGCCTGGGGTGTCGTGAGTGTATGCCTGGGGTGTCGTGAGTGTATGCTAGGGGTGTCGTGAGTGTATGCTAGGGGTGTCGTGAGTGTATGCTAGGGGTGTCGTGAGTGTATGCTAGGGGTGTCGTGAGTGTATGCTAGGGGTGTCGTGAGTGTATGCTAGGGGTGTCGTGAGTGTATGCTATAGGTGTCGTGAGTGTATGCTAGGGGTGTCGTGAGTGTATGCTAGGGGTGTCGTGAGTGTATGCTAGGGGTGTCGTGAGTGTATGCCTGGGGTGTCGCGAGTGTATGCCAGGGGTGCCGCGAGTGTATGCCTGGGGTGCCTCGAGTGTATGCTAGGGATGCCGCGAGTGTATGCTAGGGATGCCGCGAGTGTATGCCTGGGGTGCCGCGAGTGTATGCCTGGGGGGCCGCGAGTGTATGCTAGGGGTGCCGCGAGTGTATGCCTGGGGTGCCGCGAGTGTATGCCTGGGGTGCCGCGAGTGTATGCCTGGGGTGCCGGGAGTGTATGCCTGGGGTGCTGCGAATGTATGCCTGGGGTGCCGCGAGTGTATGCCTGGGGTGTCGCGAGTGTATGCTAGGGGTGCCGCGAGTGTATGCCTGAGGTGCCGCGAGTGTGTGCCTGGGGTGCCGCGAGTGTATGCCTGGGGTGCCGCGAGTGTATGCCTGGGGTGCTGCGAGTGTATGCCTGGGGTGCCGCGAGTGTATGCTAGGGGTGTCGTGAGTGTATGCTAGGGGTGCCGCGAGTGTATGCCTGGGGTGCCGCGAGTGTATGCCTGGGGTGCCGTGAGTGTATGCTAGGGGTGCCGCGAGTGTATGCCTGGGGTGTCGTGAGTGTATGATAGGTGTGTTGCGAGTGTATGCCTGGGGTGTCGTGAGTGTATGATAGGTGTGCCGCGAGTGTATGCCTGGTGTGCCGCGAGTGTATGCTAGGTGTGCCGCGAGTGTATGCTAGGTGTGCCTCGAATGTATGCCTGGGGTGCCGTGAGTGTATGCTAGGGGTGCCGCGAGTGTATGCCTGGGGTGCCGTGAGAGAGTAATTAGAGACCCACTGCCCCCTAACAGATGTATCATACAAGAGAGTAATTAGAAACCCACTGCCTCCTAACTGGGTTATCATACAAGAGAGTAATTAGGGACCCCCTGCCCCTTAACTGGTGTATCATAGAAGAGAGTAATTACGGACCCCCTGCCCCTTAACTGGGGTATCATAGAAGAGAGTAATTACGGACCCCCTGCCCCTTAACTGGTGTATCATACTAAAGAGTACTGAGAGACCCACTGACCCCTTACTGGTGTATCATACAAGAGAGTAATTAGGGACCCACTGCCCCCTAACTGGTGTATCATACTAGAGAGTACTGAGAGACCCACTGACCCCTAACTGGGGTATCATACAAGAGAGTAATTAGGGACCCACTGCCCCTAAGTTCCTTTAAAGTCGGGTGTATCTGCCTGAGAAACGAGAAACCACATTAGAACATATGTGTACGCAAAACTCAAGTTCTCCAACAAGATCACAGTCGAGAAGTGGACGAACAATCAGAACTTTCCGCCCGCCGCAGTTTACCGCCAATGAATACTTAGTAGAAACAGAAATAATGGAAAATGTTAGGACCAGGTATCTGCATGTCTCTCAAATCTTGCAGAAAGCTATCTTTTCTGACAAACACAACTGTAGAAAACATTTCTCTCAAATCTTGCAGAAAGCTATCTTTTCTGACAAACACAACTGTAGAAAACATTTCTCTCAAATCTTGCAGAAAGCTATCTTTTCTGACAAACACAACTGTAGAAAACATTTCTCTCAAATCTTGCAGAAAGCTATCTTTTCTGACAAACACAACTGTAGAAAACATTTCTCTCAAATCTTGCAGAAATCTATCTTTTCTGACAAACACAACTGTAGAAAACATGTCTCTCAAATCTTGCAGAAAGCTATCTTTTCTGACAAACACAACTGTAGAAAACATGTCTCTCAAATCTTGCAGAAATCTATCTTTTCTGACAAACACAACTGTAGAAAACATTTCTCTCAAATCTTGCAGAAATCTATCTTTTCTGACAAACACAACTGTAGAAAACATGTCTCTCAAATCTTGCAGAAATCTATCTTTTCTGACAAACACAACTGTAGAAAACATTTCTCTCAAATCTTGCAGAAAGCTATCTTTTCTGACAAACACAACTGTAGAAAACATGTCTCTCAAATCTTGCAGAAATCTATCTTTTCTGACAAACACAACTGTAGAAAACATTTCTCTCAAATCTTGCAGAAATCTATCTTTTCTGACAAACACAACTGTAGAAAACATTTCTCTCAAATCTTGCAGAAAGCTATCTTTTCTGACAAACACAACTGTAGAAAACATTTCTCTCAAATCTTGCAGAAAGCTATCTTTTCTGACAAACACAACTGTAGAAAACATTTCTCTCAAATCTTGCAGAAAGCTATCTTTTCTGACAAACACAACTGTAGAAAACATTTCTCTCAAATCTTGCAGAAAGCTATCTTTTCTGACAAACACAACTGTAGAAAACATGTCTCTCAAATCTTGCAGAAAGCTATCTTTTCTGACAAACACAACTGTAGAAAACATGTCTCTCAAATCTTGCAGAAATCTATCTTTTCTGACAAACACAACTGTAGAAAACATTTCTCTCAAATCTTGCAGAAATCTATCTTTTCTGACAAACACAACTGTAGAAAACATGTCTCTCAAATCTTGCAGAAATCTATCTTTTCTGACAAACACAACTCTAGAAAACATTTCTCTCAAATCTTGCAGAAATCTATCTTTTCTGACAAACACAACTGTAGAAAACATTTCTCTCAAATCTTGCAGAAATCTATCTTTTCTGACAAACACAACTGTAGAAAACATTTCTCTCAAATCTTGCAGAAATCTATCTTTTCTGACAAACACAACTGTAGAAAACATGTCTGTCAAATCTTGCAGAAATCTATCTTTTCTGACAAACACAACTGTAGAAAACATTTCTCTCAAATCTTGCAGAAATCTATCTTTTCTGACAAACACAACTGTAGAAAACATGTCTCGTAACAAACAGCCCTAGACCAGCGGTTCTCAATCTATGGGTCACGACCCTGTTTTGAGTCGAACGATCCTTTCACAGGAGTCGCCAAAGACCATCGCAAAACACATATTCATTGAAGATATCAAATAGCGACGAAAGTAGTTGTATAGCGGAAAAAAGGGAGGGGGGTGTGTGGGGGGTCTCCATAACATAAAGAACTGTATTAAAGGGTCGAGTATTGGGAAGCTTAAGAACCCCTGCCTTATACAAATTACTGGTTCTGTTTTCCTGCCAGATGACATCGTTGTACTTCTGCGCCATCATAAATGGAAGAAATGAGCCACGTATGTCGCCTGCAGGTCGTTATTAAGGGGACACGAAGTTAGCTGTAGAGTGTATGCGTTTTCATATCACTGCCGCCACAGCCAGCTCTCAGATACAACAACATGTACACAAAAGAGTCTGGATTGTTGTTGTAAGAGTACATGTTTGGCCTCACAGGCCAGACACCATTAGCTTTAAGCTTGACGTCTTTTGATAAGGATTGATTAATTATTTTTTTCCTGAGGGTATTGTTTGTCATTTTCTTCTTTTTCTTCTTCTTCTTTTTCTTCTTCTTCTTCTTCTCCTTCTTCTTCTTCTTCTTCTAGACAGACAAACAGACAGACAGACCGACAGGCAGGCAGGCAGACAGACAGACAAACAGACAGACAGACAGACAGACAGACAGACAGACAGACAGACAGACATGGATAGATAGATAGATAGATAGATAGATAGATAGATAGATAGATAGATAGATAGATAGATAGATAGATAGATAGATAGATAGATAGATAGATAGATAGATAGATAGATAGATAGATAGATAGATAGATAGATAGATAGATAGATAGATAGATAGATAGATAGATAGATAGATAGATAGATAGATAGATAGATAGATAGATAGATAGATAGATAGATAGATAGATAGATAGATAGATAGATAGATAGATAGATAGATAGATAGATAGATAGATAGATAGATAGATAGATAGATAGATAGATAGATAGATAGATAGATAGATAGATAGATAGATAGATAGATAGATAGATAGATAGATAGATAGATAGATAGATAGATAGATAGATAGATAGATAGATAGATAGATAGATAGATAGATAGATAGATAGATAGATAGATAAGAAGCAAGAAAATAACTACAAGCACTTTAGCCCTGTCGTTGATCGCATTTCCCGAACACAGATTTCTCCCCATCTCTTCATTACTCAGATTTCGCTTTAAGAGTGCAGAAACCTAAGCTAGCGGCAAATGTTCGCCTCTTAAAAGAAGCAGAATATCTTTGATCAGGCTGATCAGTTTGCAGATAATGATCAGTTCAGATTTCACGCCGCCCATTCCATCTTCGATCTGGCCAAATTTGATGTGAACTATTTCTATTCAATTAATTCCAGATAAATGTGCCCTATATATATATATGTGTGTGTGTGTGTGTGTGTGTGTCCGTATGTACATAAAAGAGACTGGATTGTTGTTGTAAGAGTACATGTTTGGCGTCACAGACCAGACAGCAAGAGCCTTTAGCTTCAGGTCTTTTGATAACGATTGATTAATTATTATTTCCTGAGGGTATTCTTCTTCTTCTTCTTCTTCTTCTTCGCATTCACCAGCTGTACACTCTGGCGTAAAGTTCTGGTTGTTCGTCCACTACTGAACTGCAGTCCTGCTCCAGAACCTGAGTGTTGCGTGTGTATCAGTTTTACAGATCTGATTCAATTGAATGCAGACTGCTGGTTCCTTGCCTCTCAGGCAGATGCACTCTGACTTCAAAGGAAGCCCCCAGTTAGTCGACTCTTACGACATGCTTTTAGGGAGGCAGTGGGTCTATTCATGTTTTCCCCACAATGGGACCCCGGAACCCACATGGTGGCCTGAGGGTATTGTTTGTTTTCTTCTTCTTCTTCTTCTTCTTCTTCTTCTTCTTCTTCTTCTTCTTCTTCTTCTTCTTCTTCTTCTTCTTCTTCTTCTTCTTCTTCTTCTTCTTCTTCTTCTTCTTCTTCTTCTTCTTCTTCTTCTTCTTCGTCTTCTTCTTCTCCTTCTTCTTATTCATATATATACACATATATATATCATCATCATGTGGTAGGTCCTTTGCAGAACGTCGCTCTCATCACAGTCTGTCTGAAAGAAACTCGGTCTCTCGCCAGTTCCCCTGCCTCATATACTTTCATACTTAAGGAGTCACTTATATCCTGTGCCCATCTTCGTGTCGGTCGGCCCCTGCCCCTCCCTCCTGGTACCATGCCTTCTGCTATAGTTTTTTTTTTCAATCCGTTGTGGCGCTTGATATGACCAAAATATTTCAGCTTCCGAGAAAGGATGCTGTTTATTAGCCAATCTTCCTCGATGTTCAGATCTTTCAAGATGTCAATATTTCTCATCTTCTTTGTCCAAGATATTCTGAGAATCTTTCTATAGCATTTCAGCTCAAAAGCCCCTATTCTCTTTCTAAAGGACTGAGAGATAGTCCACGACTCAAATCCGTATGTAGCCACAGGGAAGATGCATGCTCTCAAAATTCAAATTTTTATCTCCTTGCTGGTGCTTAACCATAGACTTTTAAGGCTGTTCAATCTTTGCATTGCCAAGGCCATCCTCATTTTAATTTCTGTTGAACAGTCTCCATTGCTGTTTATTATAGAGCCTAGATATTCAAAGTTTGTGACATTTTCAATTTCTTCATTATTTATTGTTATCTTTAGGTGACACCCAGTTTTATCTGTGGACATTATTTTCGTTTTCTTTAAATTCAAGAACAGATTTTGATCTTCACTGTGCTTTTGGACAGAAAATATTAAATTTTAGATTCCCTTTACGCTGTTCGAAAGGAGGACTGTGTCATCTGCGTAGCGGAGTTCCGGAATAGGGTTGCCACCAATTTTGAGCGGATGTCACAAGTCTGGTCATTTTTGACATTTCTCATAATACTTTCTGAGTATTTATTGTATAGGTATGGTGTGAGAATGCACCCCTGCCTCACTCCCTTTTGCACCTCGAAACAATCAGATGTTTCACCAGCTGCTCTTATGGCTGCTTGTTGTTCATGATAAAGATTTTCAATTAAATGCACTAAATGCGCAGAAAACCCCATACTTTTCATAATAGTCCACAGTCAAATGCCTTGCTATCATCAATAAAACAAGCATGAAGATCTTTGTTGTATTTTCTGCGTTTTTCAAAAATTATTCTTATCTTAAAGATGTGATCCCTAGTTCCTCTACCCTGTCTGAAACCCGCTTGTGCTTCATCTAGCTCATATTGTAGTTTCCTTTCAATCCTTTTCATGATAATTCGTAAAAGGATTTTGCTAGCATGACTTATTAATGCGATGGTACGGTAGTTGGAGCATAGTTTCAGATTTCCTTTCTTTGGGAGAGGAATATAGACTGTTCTTTTCCACGCTTTAGACCAAATGCCACTGTTCCAGATCTTCGAGCACAGTGCATGGTAGAT
Source organism: Candidula unifasciata (assembly GCA_905116865.2). Classification (NCBI taxonomy): domain Eukaryota; kingdom Metazoa; phylum Mollusca; class Gastropoda; order Stylommatophora; family Geomitridae; genus Candidula; species Candidula unifasciata. The sequence goes on from CAJHNH020006101.1 coordinate 16,112, forward strand.
TCGGACGCTGGCCTCTCCTCCTGCTTCAAGTAGTTCTGCTGGTATTTCGTCGCAACCTGGTGACTTTCCTTTCTTCAGGCTGTGTATTGCCGATCGTACCTCATCCAGTATTGGCTCTGGTTCTTTTTCATAACTTTTACAAGTCGTTTTTGAATTACCTGACACATCCTCATACATTTCTTTACAGTATTCTTTCCATCTTTCTAATATGTCTTTGGTTTCCGTTAATGTGTTACCGTTTTTTATCACTTATTACATGAACAGAAGTCCTGAATTCGCCTTTCAAAGTTTTAATTTCTTTAAACATGTCTCTGTCTCTTCCTTGCATCTGGAGTTGTTCAATTCTATTACAGGTATTTATAATAAACTGTTTTTTTAATCTCCTCTGATAGCTCTTCTGATTTCTTTCGTGTAGTTCCTATATGCATGGCGATTTCTTTCTGTCCCTACTTGCTTTAAATTTCTTCTTTCTTCTATCAGCTATATACATATATATATATATATATATATATATATATATATATATATATATATATATATATATATATATATATGAGGTGACCAGTCTCGTGCAGCATAACTGACTGACTGACTTTCTACCCCAACAGGACATCACACAAGCGATAAACACCCGATGACACAAAGTGACACCATGTGGATGAGGATCACCGTGGAGAGGTCCCAGAAACCGCGTTCAGACAATTGGCCATATTTATGGCCTGCCCATATTGCGGCCCCTGGCAAAAGCCAGGGTGGGGCTACAAATAACAAAAAATTTCGTCCTGAGAAGGACGAAAGTGGGTGAGCTAACCAGTGCAGCATAACGAGAAGCGTGAGTTGGCATGGTGTGCCATTGTGCACGTTCAACGGTTTCAGATTATGTTGTAGTCGCTACAAGCATGACAGTCGGTTTTGTTTTCATGCATGACCTTGGCTTCTATGTCGACCCAGCTTTCAATGGGTAGCAGATAAAGACCTATGTAGCAATTCTGTTGATGTGTTTATATTGGTCCTGATGGCTTCAGCTGGTGTTTTGTCCCCCTAACACCATTTATAATTGTATTATGTGCTGTTTACTGGATGCAGAATTCAAATTGCTTGATGGAGGGGGGAAATGTGGCCACATTCAACCCACTCTTTTGCCAAAGTAAATTTTGATTGTAAACTGTTTTTTCTTGTACCAAGTTTATTGGCTTAAATTGGGTTTGTGTGCCATGGGTTATGGCTTAGTGTCCAGATCTATTTACCATGGTGGTCCTCCGTGCATGTCATAGAATACAACAGAAGTATTCTTTATATAGTTCATACAGGGTGGCGTTGGAAGTCATGTCTATCCACAACTTTCTGTCTTGTTACTTGCAATCAACTATAACACAGACGTTCTTCTAT